>OU015490.1:54671834-54979334 GCA_907164885.2 Dolomedes plantarius
CAGTTAAATGAATAGTAAAATGGCTAGTACTGCCATCTCTTATCAGTTTAAAGAAGTAAAAACATTTTGCAACATTTAATTGGAATTTTTTTCAAATTTATAAAGGTTAAAAAATATCAGGGAAAATCTGTACCGTGCAAACGATGAAGGTTGTTCCTGAAAGGGTTAGGAGATAGAAAGAGAAAGAATCCTTGTGCAAGCGCCTGGTGTTTTATTGGTAGGAGACTCCCCTTCCAATCAATAAACCCTCTTCTCCCCTCTTTCGCCACTATCTCATGAGGCCATCAACTCCTTCCAGTACAGATTGAGTGAAGATAAATTTAATTTCATTCTATCTATTGTTATAAATTATGTCTGTCTAGTTTAAAGATTCTGTATGAAAAACAATCTCATCAATTTAAAATTTGCCCAGTAAAATGTGAAATTTCTGGTTTTCGGGAACGAATTAATTCAATATACATTTCTTTCTTATTGGAAAAATTTGTTCCCTACTTGTCAGTTTTGGTTCTTGTCGTGCTTTCTGGAAATAATTAACGACGAGATCCGAGGTACCATTATATAAAGGTCATCGAAAAAGGTTCGACACATTTCGGAAGCTCATAATTCTAAAAGAAATTGAGCAAACGCAGTAATATTTTTTTTTCAAACAACTTGGCAAGTGTCGAAGATTTCTAAATGTAACTGGTACGCAACCGTGACATGGAACGTTGCACAGAAGCGATGCAAGGTGGAAGAGGTCTTCGTTCGGCTTTCCGTCAGTTCAATGTCGACCGTTCAGGAGAAAGCTCAATGTGTGTTGTGGTTAGCGGAGTACAAATCTGGGGTTACGCCAAGAACATTGTTTACAGCGTAAAGATACGGGATTCGACACATTTACGGGAGAGAATTGTCGATGCAATTGCATACGGGCCAAATGTTCCGTAAAAAAAGTATTCGTTCTTTTTTTTAAGCTTTGTTACGAAAATACGTTTTCAAGCAAAAATGTCCCGTATTTTTACTTCCCCAGCACCATCGCTTTTTCCTCCCTTAAGCCGGCCACTCACGTAGACTTCCGTCATCTGTGATGACGGGCTTTTGGTACCTCAGGCACCAAGAGTCTCCGTCAGTGGGGTGTCTTGGTGAGACGTCAGATGATAAAAATGTTGTGTCTGGAATTTCAATCCAGACCGAATTCCTGGCGCGAGAAGTCTCCGTGAGTGGGGTACTGTACGCTAGATACCAGGCGCCTGAAAGTTAGCCTGCAGTTTACCGCATGTTTTCGAACATAATGGAAGCTGAAAAATTATTCTTTAATCCCGAATTTTTAATATCGTTCATTGAACTGTATAGAAAATTTATGAATAAACAATTTTTCAAATAAATAAGTAATTAAACAAAATTAAACTTATTACAAAATGTCATTTATTTCAATTTTTTCTAAATATTTAATTTTTTTGTAATTTTTGTAATATTATTTGTTTAAAAGCGGGGAGACCACCTTTGCTCTCACAAAAATGCACTGATTTTACTACCAAGCTTAATGTGTTGTCAAACAGTTAATTTGTAATTAATTTAAACCAATTTTTTAGAGTGAAATGTACAAAGCTTTATCTGATAGAAAACAAAAGCAGAATTATTGGGAGATTATTAGAAATTATTTTATATAAAACAAAAGTTAATGTTTTATGAATAATGAATACACTGCGTGCAGATTTTTTTTAAAATATGAGATATATATATTAAATTATTTGTATGTATTCTATCCGTAGGTAATATTTTAATCTACACCTAAAATAACTATAATAACTATTTCACATAAATATATTTTTAAAACATTCACATAAATATATATTTATAATATATATTTTAAATATATATTATTCACATAAATATATATTTAAAAGCATCGTAATGTACAAGAAATATCATAAAATGTTTTTTAAAAAAAATGCTGTAAAATTTAATATTATGTACTTACGTAAATTTAGGTGGAAATTATATAAACATACTAGATATCTTGTATACAAAATTTTAGCAATTTGTGACCATTAGTTTTGAAGAAATAGTGCGCACAAGTTTGAAAAATAAGTTTTCAGAAAAAGCCATTTAAAGTTTAATTTTCTAAAAATCACTGTACTATTAGCTTTATACATTTGGCCATAAAATCGGTTCTAATTGTAGTATCGACTTCATTTATTTTTAAAGATTTCTTACATTCCATTCTTCAAAATTAAATATAAATAACAATTTAGATATATAATTGAATAATGAAGAGGGTAGTATGGATTTGGAGAGCCACGTGGAATAAATAACTGATGCAATACGACAATTATTATTATTGAGTAAACATCTTTATTTTTTAGTTTATTAAATGTATTAATTAATAAAAAGAAAAAGCAAAGAAAATGGCATAATTTTATAAAATTGTATTAAATCATGAAGTTTTGCCAACTCACTGTGCCGATGTTATTAAAATAACATCGAACTGAGCTAAATCGGGCATCACGAATGAGCGAAGGCAGGTGAACGAGACGGAAAATATCCGGCGCCTCAGACACCGAGAGTCCCCGTGAGTGGCTGATGCCAGGTATCCGAGGCGCGAAAATTCCCGCCGCCCCAGATGACGGAAGTCTACGTGAGTGGCCGGCTTTACATCACGTTTTCGAGATTCCCCTCCTAGCAGCTTACACTATACAAAAACTTCCTGGACAGCTGCTACAACATTACAAGCAGCTGCTACAACATTAGAAAGAAAGAGAAAGTCAACATCATGTGCTTCACCTAAACTAATAAAAAAAAGTAAAATCGGCCCCCATTTGATTCACCAATACCAGTAAAAAAATTTAAATTAATGTCAAGTCCTTCACCCAACTCTGTAAAACAGTTAAAACCAACCTCATGTGCTTCTCAAAAATCAGCAAAGAAAGTAAAATCACTTGCAGAGTCACCATCATCTACCAATAATAATTTTAAACGCATATTGCAGTGGGAAGAAAGAATTTTTTTTATATTAAGCTCAAATCTTGATCATGCTTTAGCATTTTTTGTGAAAAATGGGATTGTCATTTATGAAACATATAATGTGATGTTTTAAAGTGAAGAAGAGCCGAAAATTCACAAGATGAAAAGAGATTTGTCGAATATTTTTTAATTGTTGGTGAGATTTGGGAAAATATGTCACAACTAGCTCGAAATGTGTATTTAATGTGAAATTTGATGTATTTAAAAATCAGAAGGATGATAAAGATTTAGTTATAGGATCCGAAACATCAGAATTTGTCAAAGAATTGTCTGAAAGCGATATTTTACAGTTCTATTCTTGTGTTAGAAAATATTATACAACATCTTGTTGCTCTTTTTTTTCCCCGATTCTGTCGCGCGCTGTGTTCCTTATTTTTTTCTTGGGAGGTTGGCAGCTATGCAATTGCCACAGTGACGTCAGACAAGCTCCGTGACACCTGGTTGGCAATTGATTATCGACTTGAAATTCGTAGAGCAACCAACGGTGCCCATATTGAAATTTATTAAGGTAAAATTCTATTAAATTCTGTACATTACACAACGAAAGAATTGTTTGTATTGTAATTATTCCATTAAATATGATTATATGTAATGTGCCCAACCTTTTTCGATGACCCTGTATATATGTATATTTAAAATCGAGATTTTCTCGATAAATGAAAACTTAGCTTAAGTAATAAAACTTAGTGGAACTTAAGTAATAAAACACAAAAAAAACTACGCTCAATCTCTATAAACAGCTTTGTTTGCCCTCTCATTCCACTTTGCTTCTTTCTTTGACAGAAAATCCTTTTGGGATAACACTTTTTTCCCAATTTCTTAAAAATAAGGCTTTTGATACAACACATTCAATTACGCGTCTTTTCACAGGGAAAAAAAGCCTTTAAATGCCCTTCAGCTTAGCAGAGATGTACGAATCGAGAGTTTCGGAGGACCATATCCTCTTTTCTGCCCTATTTTCAGCAAATCCGAGGACGTTTTAAAATCTTTTAACAAATAAAGAGAAAGCCAAGATAGGAAGAATGCTCCAATAATTGTTGCACTAGTAGTTTCTTGCACAATAAAGCACACGTTGTAAATAACTCAGTTTACTTAGTAAAAAATGACAGCTTGAGAAAAATGTGTATAATACGCAAGTAACATGAATTGCAATGAAGTTCGAGGCATATATAAACAAACAAAGAAACTTATATCTATCTATCTATCTATCTATCTCTCTCTCTCTATACACACACACACACACACACACACACACACACATATATATATATATATATATATATATATGTGTGTGTATGTGTGTGTGTGTGTTAATTGATAGAATAGTATTTTTGTGAATAGTATCTTGTTTCGAAAATTGAAATTTGAACATTAAAATTAAGTTACTACAATTAACCGAGAAATTTAACAGTTGAATATAATATATTTGAGGTGCTAATTTTGATTCCATACTTTAAAGGTCCAAAGTATTTTGTTATGTGTTTAATAATTTCATATATTGTGTATTTTTGGTTCTATTGATACAAGTAATATAAAGATACGATGTGTTTATGGTTTGGTAGTGTAATAATGATGCGAATTTCATCAGAAAATCAGAGATTTTCTTTCTTTTTTTTCTCTCTTTAGATGCCTAACACCAAATGACTTCACATTTAAGTGATTAAACAGTGCGTGTTGTCCTCATTAAAAAAAAAACTATCTTGTTTGCACTTTCTTTTTTTAAGCTACTTTTCTGTGTGTGTATTTTTTTCTCTGGATCTCGTAAACACAATTGTATAATTATGCTGTTATTCTAGAAAAATACGATATATATATTTTTTGTTGTTTTGTATTTACATTTGAATTGTGATTTATTTTATGTTTCATTGAAGTTTGTTACTGATGTACCGAGGTATGTTCACATGATCTCTAAATTTTTTATTTTTCCTTACAATTTTTACCATAGCCTTTTCCAAATATTTTGTCAACGCCCTTTTTCCTCGCGCTGCTGGGCGAGTCTGCCCTCCAATGCAGGCATTGGTGGTCAGCCTCTTCTCAGACAGGGGGTGGGATATCCTATAGCATATAAAACCCCCAAAACCCTTTCAAAATTCTAAATTCCTTTAAATTTCCTTGGCGGTGAATCAATTACGCATTTCGATTCCAAGAAAAAAGGAATTGACTTTAAGGGATTTTTTATATAACCCCTGTAAACTCCTATACAGCCCCTGTTATTTTCTATTTTGTGAGAACCGAGATTTCAGGGTACTTTCCAATGGCTGCACGAATTTGATCGTCACGTGATCACACCTCTATTAGATCATAAATAGGCGTCCTTCAATATACATGTGCGATTCTGGGATTTGTCATTGCCCCAAGAAGATGTAGCCGAATGCCAATAAAGTTGTATTTTCAAAAGTGACAGAGCATCTATTACTTGGTTACGATTATCTACTTCCCCGGTGTGGCATGCCGGTGTCCGGTCATCATCCACGGCATGTTATATATATATATATATATATATATATATATATGTGTGTGTGTGTGTGTGTGTGTGTATATAAAACAGTTCTGTAACTGACTGACTCACTGACATACAACGCACAGACCAAACCGCTGTACCTAAAGGGCTGAAATTTTGCATGGCGATTCTTCTTATAGTGTAGGGGTGCACTAAGAAAGATTTTTGAAAAAATCTTCTTAGATTTATTAAAATTAAATTTTTAAGCTGTTTTAGTAACTTTTTAAAGTTTGCATTTAATATAATAATTTGAGGGTTATAAAATATATATCACGAGAAAGATCATAAAATTTCCTTTAAAATGAAATATTTTTCGAATCTTTATCTTCATTTTCTGATTTTTGGTGAATTTTTAAAGATTAATTTTTAGAATTTAATTTATTAAATGCTGATCACGGGATTTCTTTTTCTGGTACTTTAAATAAATTTATCGTCACGTGCATAACAACTAAATAGACAAATTTTTTTTTTCTTTTTTTGCTGATGCGGCAGACGATTGGACATTATCCAAAAAAATATTAAAAGATATGAAAAAAATATATTAAAAGATGCAGTAAAAGATATGTTCCTCAAACTGTACTATGTTCTTTAGTATGTCCTATTAGATTTAATTTGAATATTTTCTTCTACATTATTTTGTCTATAAAAATATTCGTTATGATTTTTTTATAAATATATTTTTTCGTTTTTTTTTACATCAATTGCATACACTGATCGTTGTATTTATTATAAATATATTTATGTATATTTTTGGCATTAATTGCATACATTGACCGTTGTATTTAATTTGAATGTACTCCGTAGCGAAGTACGAGTGTTCAGCTTATATATATATATATATATATATATATATATACATATATATATATATTATAAATTCTCATCACATGTCATGCTGCAAGGTTATTTCACCAGTTGCTTCGAATCGTCGTGCCCGCGGGTTGCCTTCACAATTAATTTTCACTGTATTTTGTCCTTTTTTCTAAAAAAAATTAAAATACATAGTGTACGAAAGCAAAGTAGATTCCTATTGCTCTATACGGTATATACAGATATTCGCTTGATATTTCCCTCCTTTTACTGAGCTATATCATATTTCGCATTAAGAAGCTTTTTATTTAACCTTCCATTACGCCATTGGTTTAAATGGGAAATGATCAAAGCGAATGGCTATCTCATTCACCGGCAAAAGGGAATAATTTTGTCTTATTCAATTCAGAATGGAATGTGATGCTGATTTGCGCGGTGAATTAAGAGCATTTAGCGACGGAAGACTAAATACTAAAGAAAAAGGGGGAATTTGCTAAGCTTATGCATTACGTACCCTGAATAAGGAGGGTTTTTGTGCATCATTTTGCCTTTGTGTTCCCAGATTAGCGAATTATATTTAACAACAATCGTTATTGAAATGTGCAGTGGATTCACCGCACATTTCAATAACACCCCAATAAATGCATCCAAATAATATGCACCCGAATATAAATTTCAATATACACCACAATAAACAAAACCTGTTGGGTTTAGTTATTGGGGGTACACGAGACTGATTGCAAGCTGGTGCATTACATGGTTTTGTGTCTTTTGCGTATTTTCGGTTCACATTAGCGAATAAAGTATAAATATACATATATATATATATATATATATATATATATATATATATATATATATATATATATATATATATATATATATATATATATATTGTTAAGTGTTGGAACCTAACAATGTTTTTTGTACTAGTTCCTTCTTTCATATTACGCGAATTCGCCTTACATGACAATTTTTAGGTACCTAATGTTATACCGGATTACCTGTACTGTGAAGCACAAAATCAATGTATCCTTTCAAACATAAAATGCTAGAAAAGATTACTGTCGATTTTCTACTAAACTGGGAGTCTAACGTAGAACATTTGATTGACAGAATACATTAACGCAAAAGGAAAACAAGAATTGAAGAGATTTATCTGAAAACAATTTGCTTATCTCCCAGGGCTTCAGTTTACAAGGACAAAAATATATAGAGTTTTCCCTCGTAGGATGCCTGGGTATTTCTTTTTTCAGAATTATGTTCAAAATAATTTTTGGGATCTTTCCAAAAATTGTAAGACATTTTTTTTAAGACTGGGAAACAAGACTTCTTAAATTTAAAGAAAGATCGATGAAGATTCCTATGCCCTCCCTGATGTAGCCATTTCGGTAAATATTTTGTCGATAAATGTGTTATCGGCAGAGATCTTGATTTATAATCACCAATGATTTTTGGATTTGTGAATCTCCAAAGTATTTTATATTTTCCTGAGGGTCATAATAAATTCGATCTCTAGTACTCTATGCAATCCAGCTCAAAAGTTTTCTAGAAATTTATGTTTAGATAGACGGGGGAAATATAGATATAAAAAACTTACAATTTACACACACACACACACACATATATATATATATATATTTATATATATATATATATATATATATATATATATATATATATATATATAAATATATATATTTATATTTATATATATATATATATATATATATATATATATATATATATATATATATATATATATATATATATATATATATATATATATATATATATATATATATATATACAGATGGTGGACAAAATAATACGAACACCTGTGAAATAATGGAAAATCTTTATTAATAGGGTGTTGGACCACCCTTTGACTGAAGTACACATTAAATGCGACGTGGGATAGATACATAAAGGTCATGGCTCAATATTTAAAGGAATATTAAGCCATTCCTCCTGCAGAGCGGTCTCTAATTCCGAAAGTCATGATGGAGGTGGAAATCGGGAACGAAGTTTGGTCTCCAAATATTGCCATAAATGTTCAATAATATTCAAGTCCGGAGACTGAGGAGGGGGGGGGGGCAGGCGAGATGTTCAACTGCATCGTCATGCTCTTCGAACCATTCTTGAACACACCTAGCAGTGTGGATAGGGGCGTTGTCGTCTTGAAAAAGCGGTCGCTCTCCAGGGAATAGAGTCTGGACAAAAGGATGGAGATGATCCCCTAGAACGCTTAGATAGTGATTGGATTTGATCCTCTTATGCAGAATAACAAGTGGCCCAAGACCGCTCCAAGATATCGCACCCCATACCATAATGGAGCCACCCCCATGCTTCGCAGTCGGCAAGAGGCATTCAGGATGAAACGCTTCTTTGGACGTTCTCCAATAATAAACGCGTCCGGTCGTCTGAAATAGGGTGAATGACGATTCATCTGACCATATTACCTGTTGCCACTGCTGTGGGGACCAGCCTTTGTGATTTCTGCACCATTGGCGTCGCTTGAAAGCATTAGTTGCTGTCACCAAGGCTTTACGAATTGCCACTCTGCCATAAATGTTAGCAGCATGAAGTTCCCTTTTGACAGTTTTTGTTGAAACGGGGTCCTGGAGATGACTGTTCATGTCGGATGTTATCTCGGATAACATCCGACTAGTTGTGCCGATTGTTTGTGCTTTAGCGCTACTATGCGCTTCAAGACCCGTCTATCCCTATCAGCAAGCTTGGACTTTCGGCCACTGTTGTGCTTTGAAGACGTCGTCTTACCCTCTTTCGTGTACACTATCATAACGGCTGATACCGTACTCCTTGCAAACCCCAAAAGGTTTGCTGTTTCCGTAACCGATGCTCCACTTAAACGCGCTCCAACTATCATTCCTCTTTTAAAGTCTAACAGGTCTGACATTTCAACTTATCACAGACAGTTCGATAGAAGCATGCAACGTAGGTGACTGCTGTTGAGAGACTGATACCTTCCTCTTCACGCTCACTAGGGGGCAGACTTCTGTTGCAGGTGGCGCGGCTGTACTGCAGGTGTGAAATACGTCATACTTTTTCACAGGTGTTCGTATTATTTTGTACTCCACCTGTATATATAAATATATATATATATATATATATATATATATATATATATATATATATATATATATATATATATATATATATATATATATATATATATATATATATACATATATATATATACACATATATTACGAAATTATTCTCCTCAGAGGTTGAAGCAACGCTTTGGCAACTAGTTATGTCACTCTTCATAGAACATGAAGAACACTATACAAATGATGTTTCAATCAAATTGCGTGAACAAATAGAACACATATCTTTTTTCAAGTTAGCGACTTGATTTTCGCCTCCTTCTTCAGCAATTTCTCTTTCCTCCTAACCCTTTTTAACCCTTTGCCGGGAACATCTGCCTCTCGAGCAGCTATGGTTACTTTAATCAACGCTGCCACCCCCCCACCCCCCACCCATCGACCTTGGGTACTGTGAGTCTACATATGCTTCAGTTACTTTTTTGTCGACTGTGAGGAAGGGTGATTCGTGACGTCAGCCTTCAATGGTTCAGGTAAAAATTAGATTAATCAGAGCAAAAATTAAAAATCCCAACCCAATCAGTCATTCGACTAACTAAATGCCTCTGCAAAACGAACAGTAATACAACCTGTGATAATTGGTTCTGTTCAATAAAGGGTGGTCAAGAATTAAGGAGAAATGGTTTGACGATTGTGGCTACCGTGAAATGTAATAAACACATTTGATTTATTAATTAACATCTGCCTAACAGGCAGATGTTCCCAGTAAGCGGGATCATGTAAGTATCATGTGTTCCACCGAAGGGTTAAACAGTTCCAAATCTTCTTCACTGTCAATATTTTCTAATATCGTGGGTGGAATATTCCTTGAGTCTAATCCTAATTTTGGTTCTGTTCAAAAAAGTGCGGTGTACGTACTTTGTCCTTTAACTCAATCTTACAAGTTCGTCCATATACTCAACCCAGAAGTACGTACTTTGTCGTTTAACTTTTGTAATTGCAATTGATTAACGAATAATCTCTTCAGTGAAGCTTTAAAGTGGGAAACCTGGACCTCTTTTAAATAGAGATTCAGCTATTTTATAACGAATCATTAATGCATTCTCAACTCACAACTTCCGTCGAAAGTTAAAGACTAAAATTCTTTTATCCTCGAAAAATAAATGAGACGACTCTCGAGTAACTCGTGTGAAAAAGCCGATAAAAAAGGAACGAAAGAGTTCGGAAAAAAATAAATGTATTTTCCTGCCGATGAAAGGAAATCATTTTTTATACCGCTATCACTTCTTTTTAAGCGTTCGAAACTATCGGGAATAAACTGTGTAATACTGCAAGCATATGATTTTTTTGCTCATTCATAACACTTTTAACCCCTTCATTTTCGCCTTCTATTTCTTGTGCCCCTGATATTCCGGGCTGTAGTGTTTAAAAGTAAAGCACCCAAAAGATTAAAACAATCCATTTAATTTACCCTGAAATTATTTTATTTCTTATTTTACATACCAGATGGCAGCACCAGACTAATTATAATGTAACTGGGGATGGGTTTTTTTTAAAACTAGATGTGGCAGATCAAGAAATAAATGGGATCCTCCCAAAAAAATAGGTACTTTTATTACCGTTTTCTAGAAAATTATGCGATCGTTAAGGGGTTAAAAATTTAAAATACAATTCATTTCATCATAAATTTTTTTTTTAAGGTACGGAATTTTACAAAAATTGACCTATCAGGAGAAAACATTGTGTACACAGCTGCCGTTGCAGCTGCAAATGTCGACCAACTCTGATGTCCCTACAGTGAACTCCAAAGATGCTGCACCATCTATCTTCAAATTTGATTTTCTATTATGAACTGCGAGATATGAAAGAACTGTGCCTAGAAAAAAATAGCGTAGAATAAAATCCAGTGAACATCGACAGTTACTAGTATTAATGTGAGTGCATTCTATGGTTTCTATTTTGCTTAGTGAAACTTTTATACTTTAACTCTTTACAGCATAGTGGTATGAAAAACATACCGCATATTCAAGCTTTTTCTGGGTCATTGCATGTTGGTATATTTTTGCTACCAATTGTTATTGAAGTTCAAACACTTCTATTTTTCAAATGCGATAGTAGTCCATTTCTGCAGATGATTTTCAAAGATCTCTCGAGACTGTCGTATTGTCGGCCACGTGTACTCGCGTCTGAATAAATCAGTGTATTTTACTTAAATTAAGGGAACGGTGGACCTTTATTTGAGCAAATCTCGTCATTGTAATACTGATTGTGTTATTGTAAAAAATATATATATTTCCGTAGATTATTAGTACCAAAATAATTTTTTTAAGTAAAAAATCATTCATGAAGCTTCTACAAAGTAATTTATAATGGGTAAGTGTAGTAATAAATTTTAAATCTGTTTTGAGAAAAACAGATTTTTCAAGGTTTTTAGATTTTTGAAATGCTCCATACTACTTATTTTTTTTCAAAATTCATGAAATTGATAAGGAAGAATCCTGATGCTGTTTACAAAAAAACTGGGTGTGCATTTTACAATTCGACTTCATTAAGGTAATTAAATTTGATTTATAACTTTTCAAGAGGCAAAATTTTGATGAAAATCGGGATGGAATTCAGAAAAAAAATCTCTCAAAAATTAACTATTCAAGGGATTAAATAGTCGATACCCAGATTTGTTTGTTATACAGTTTAAAGAGATTAAAATGCAAAATCGAGGAAATATCTCAAAAATTAAGTAGCAAGGAGCATTTTAAAATTTTGTTTATAAATTTCAAATTTTTTAAAAAATCTTAAAATTATAATGAGATTGAAAATTTCTTTTAAGGTATTCTATTTATTTATAGTGAAATGTGTATATGTACAAAATTTCGTATCCCTATGATGAAAAGTAAAAAAAGTAAATTTTAATGTCCACCGTTCCCTTAATTGCTACACAGGCATATTTTTATAGATATCATACCACGATAAGTTGATAAAAGGTACGCACATTTGATTTATTAATTTAATTACAATAATAATTATATTATGTTATTAAACATGAGGTGGTAATAAAACCATACCATCCTGCATTTATCTAAGTATGTATATTTAAATATGCAAACTTGAAAAACATTAATATTTAAGTAGATAAACAGGCAAATTAATATGAATAATTTATTAATGTGTACTGTAAAACCTCATACGTTTTCCACATTTGTAGGTTTCTATATTTGTATGCAAAATCGTAAATTGCATTTCGGCATATGCTTCTACGTTATTTTGTTTCAATGATACATAATTTTTTTAGAGGACATTTTCAAAACAATTTTTCTCTTTTCATTTATTTTCATTTCCTCTATTTTATTTTCAATAAATTTAAATGTTATATTAGCAATGTTTTCTGAATTATACGTTTCTTGTTCGATGTCCCTTGAAATACTTATAAATGAGGTTTTACTGCAATTAAAAAATTGCATAACATATTCTTCCAAAACCGTATTACTGCGGTTACTATTTTAGATGTTCTACAGTGTTGTAAAAAGAAGTTAAAGACGAAAAACAATCAATCAGTGTAAAATATATGTGAATGTTCATTTGAATCTGTATATGCATTAATACACCTCACCACTGTAACGGAAATTACTAAAATTTTTTTAAAAATATTGTTTACAGTTTTAATGGCATCCTTTAGTTCGTAGATATAAATAATTTTGTGTTTGCGAGTGAAACAAAATTTTGTGCGTTAAAGAGTTAAGATCTTACTTCATCTCTTTCGGCATTACTACTGAGAATTATAATATCTTTAAACTTTTAATTACTTAATTTGAATTTTTAAGAATTTTTGTGCATTATTTGTGGAAAAGGGATATTTTGTTTGAATTCAGTATAATATAATACCATTTTGAATATAATATGGGTATTTCTATTTAGAATATCTTACGATATATTTGTGGAAAAGAGTATTGTGTAAAATTACAATGCCGTAAATAAAGTTAAAAATAAGTCATGACTTTTGGATACCTTTAGCCCAGACACCCTGTATATATATATATATATATATATATTGATTGTTAAGTGTTGGAACCTAACAATGTTTTTTGTACTAGTTCCTTCTTTCATATTACGCGAATTCGCCTTACAGAGAGAGAGAGAGAGAGCGAGAGAGAGAGAGTCCGTCTTATAAAAATCAGGAAAGAACTAGAAAAAGAAGCTAATAACGGAATACAGAAATGACTAATTGCTTGTGAAAAAAGAAACTACTTACAACACTAATTAGATACATAAATAGGTAACCTATTATAATTTATTCCCCACTTAATTAAATTATATTAACTTGGTACCTTACTCAAATATTTTGTTGCCGTTTAATTAATTTGAGCACCACGGAAAAATAAATATTTCGGGACTGGCTTCATTTTTAGTAGCTTATTGCCCATTCCGGAGATTTTTCGAGCTCTTTAATTTGCTAATGATCATTAACAGGATACTTATTGACAACTCAGATATATTTGCTGTCAAGAGGGTAAAGCGTATATATAAAAGATTGAAGAATCTCTGAGAGAAGATATATGCGCGTCTTTAAAACACCCAAGCGCAGCTTTAAAGAGTAATTTGTTAAACACATTGGCAAAAATAACTTTGTAAAAAAGATAGGTGGGGAAGTAGGACGAAAGATAATTTATAATGTATGACTAAATGAAACTAATTTATCATGTTTGTTCAATAAGTTTTAGCCGCAACTTGTTACATATTTTCTTATCTCTCGTACTAGCTCGTTATATAGGTGTGTGTATATAATATATACTATATATATATATATATATATCTATATATATTATATATATATATATATGTGTGTGTGTAATATCTTAAATATTATGCTCTCCATTCTAGCATTTAAACTCCCTTTTCTAAGTCTAAACCCCAGTAAAATTAATTTATCGCTTTAAAACCCTTAGCCACAGAACTTCCCATGAATCGCATGCGTTTGCATTTTTACATGTGTATATGTCCCAATTCAGGAGTGGGTTAGCTTCCTGAGTCCCTAAATCTGCTGATCCTAAAAATAATAGTCACATGTCTGCCTCATCCTCTCGCTTTTAATGTAGAAAGGTGATATTATTTCGAGCCATTCTTCTGGAATGAACGGATTTATTTTCGCTCTAATAAACGATGTACTAAGAAGTTTGGCCAGACTGCATTTAAATCTAAGATTTATTCCTTTCAGGATGAGTCTAGCTCCAGCCATGTAAATATGAGCTAGTTTTCTCTTTCAGGTTATAATTTAAGGACATGATGTAATGGGGATATTACATATATATACAGAAGGTCGATAGCACTTTATGAAAATGATTTTGTAATTTATTTTTGTCGTTAGCATTTTGAGATAAAAATTTGGAACTTCAGAAAAAACTTCAGAATAATCATCTGCTACTGTTTTGTTTTGATTGGAATGTAAAGTAATAGATTGATTTTTAAAATGGCTCCTAAAATTGATAGATGGCTCGAAGGTTACGTAACTTCGTTTTCTGAGGAGAAATATTCGTATCAACAAATCATAAAGCTGAGTAAAAATCGCAGTTATGGCATTTCAAAAAAAGGTTTTTTAATATCACCGAGAATAGTGTTCTGAGAAATGTAAATTCTGACTTAGACGAAAGGAGCACGTACGGAACAAATTTTGAGAAACTACCGAAGTTAGAAACATGTAAGTTTTATGGTGACGCGAGCAAATGGGTAGATTTTTTTAAACAGTTTGAAGTCCCAATACACGATAATAGTTGCCTCAGGCAGATAGAAAAATTGAAGTATTTGAAAATGTATTTGGGAGGAAATGCATTAAGTGCAGTTTCCGGGTTTTCATTGACTGAGGGAAATTACGATATTTGTATATCGCTATTGAAAGATAGGTTTGGCAGACAGGATTTGATTATTAGTTCTCACATGACCAAACTTTTAACTATTGAGTCTGTCAAAAATTCTAGAAATGTTAGAGCTTTGCGAAAGTTGTATGATGAATTTGAAGTCAATATTCGTAGTTTGAAAACACTTAACGTTACAGCTGATAGTTACCGTAATTTGCTGTGTCCGATATTTTTACAAAAATTACCCAAAGACCTAAATTTAGAATACAATAGAAAGAGCGAATCAACTTCGAAATTTGATATTGAAGAACTGAGTGCGTTTATTAGGAAACAAGTAGAATGCAGAGAGGTTTCTCAAGTACTGGTAAATAAATCTAAAAAAATTAATGATAATTGTGATATGCAAATTCGAGGAAAATCCGTTATTAGGAATAAAAATAGTTATTATCGTGAAACCACCTCCGCTTCATCTTAAGTAACAACGTCAAATAATTTTTTTCTTAATATTTTGCAATAATACTAATCACGAATCTTTTTTTTCAATGCGGAGGCACTTGTCGCGAAGACATTGGCCTATAATTCACCGCAGTTTTGCTGGCCATTTCATTACGGGGGCGCCATAGAGGCAGACCAGCATTGCCCCCTATGAAGGGACGACACAAACGGAGGCATTTTAGTGGCGCTTCGCCAGGATTCGATCTGAGCACCCTCAGCACCGAACACCAGCGCGCTGTACCATAAGGCCAACACGGCCCCTAATCACAAATCTAAAGATTGCCTTTTAAGTGGGGAAGAAAGAAAAACTGCGATTTAAACACAATTTCGATGCTTCCGGTGCTTGAAAAAGTATCATATTTCCAAAAAATTGCTGTAGTAAAAGTACTTGTAAATTGTATAATCAACCACACAATGATTTAATTTGTGAAAGGAAAAAATTAAGTTCGAATGAAGCTAAACGGAAATCAGGAGGCTTTGATGACCGTTTCGACTTTTTGCGTTTCAAAACGAAGACCAAACAGACTCATGTTAATGCATACTGCATTGGTTTTTTGAAATTAGGTGTAAAGATGCAATTAGTAAGAGTTCTGTATGACTCAGGTTCCGAGCGCTCCTTTGTGAAGCGTAACACTTGTAAAAAGTTGAACCTGGAAGCCATTAAAACTGAAAGGTTGCAGATTTACGGTTTCGGGAGTAAAGGATTAAAAATATGGCATGATCTTGTTGAGTTGCAGCTGCAAGACAAAAATGATGAAACCGTGGGTATTAAGTTAGATGCTCTAATAGTTGACAAAAGTTCGGAGGATCACATTAAGAGGATTGCTACAGAAAAATATTTCCCTATCAGAAACTGGGGAAATTACTGATATAGATATTTTGATAGGGCTGATTATTTATTTGATGTTTCATTCGATAAATCTGTGCGTTTGGATAAAACCCTTATATATATATATATATATATATATATATATATATATATATATATATATTCGTACCTACATACATATATACATACAAAAGAGGGAAGCAACGATAAGTAATCCTACGTTAATAACCCGCGGTAGTTTCGCTAGAAGAGACTACCTGAATTTTCTTTGGTAAATCCCACTGTGTTATTGAATGTGATTGACAATGTCAATTTATTCTGTGAATTGGAAGGACTTGGGTTGAATGTAAATAATAAAGAAACTCTTGATTCAGAAGATGTGTTACTGAAAACATTCTAATCTAATTTAGAAAATGAAAATGGTAGATATAAAGTAAGACTTCTGTGGAAATCTGACATTAAACATATGTTAAAAGATAACTTTCAGCTGGCGTCAGAGAGATTTAACAAGCTACGTATCTGATTTAAAAAGGGTTCTGTGTTATTTAAAGAATATGAATCTGAGGGAATCATTGAAAAGGTAGAAATAACGGATAACGAGGATTCAGTTAAATTTAATTGCTTCACAGGGCAGTTATACATAGTGATATATCAACCAGTAAAATTCGAATAGCTTTTGATGCATCCAATGAATTATCACTTAATGATTGTTTTATAATATAGGTCCAAATTTGTATCCTAACCTCTTTCAGCTTTTACTCTCGTTTAGAGAGAGTCCAGTAGCATTTACTGCAGACTTAAAGCAGGCATTTCTTCGGATAATGCTTCATGAAGAAGATCGTAATGTAACGCGATTTTTTGGGGTCAAATGACCCTTTTGAAGAATCTTCTACCGTTACTAACAGGTTCTGTCGCGTTTTGTTAGGCATAAATTGTAGCTCCTTTCTGTTGACCGCTACAATTAAGGAACATATTAAGAAGTATGCAGGAAAACATCCAGAGACTTTTGATCTTTTAAATCGAAATGTCGATGTAGATGACGTAATTGGAGGGTGGGCTGATACCAATACGCCATTCCAGACCAGTTTAGAATGTATTGCTATTTTTAGAGATGCAGGAATGCTGCTGTGAGAATTTCAAATAAATGATATTGAGTTGCGTGAGTTATGGGAAAAATCTGGAATGCCTGTTCAGAAAGAAAATCAAACTATTGGTCAACTAACCTTTCCTTTCAAAGTTTTAGGCTTTCGTTATGGCCTAATGCTAATTTTTTGGTATTTTGAGTGCAAAAATATACTAGAGACGATGGATAGTGAAAACTATACCAAACGACAAATGCTAAAAACAATTGGTTTTTAGCATTTTCGACCCTGTTGGATTTTTAGACCCGTTTACGCTACGAATGAAGTGATAAGTTCAGACGGTATGGAAACAAAAGTTAGAGTGGGAGGAAACGCTGCCTAAAGATTTGGAATTAAAGCGGCGAGAGATGTGTAGGGATTTTGTAAAGTTGCCGGATCTGAAAATACCGCACAATTCATTTCATAATTTTCATGGGGTTAGCAATGGGTACATCGTTAAATGTGATCTATATCTGTTCTCTGACGCTAGCTCGAAGGACTATGGCACTGTAGCTTAAGAGTAGTATCAAACGATGGAATCATCAGATAGAATTTCGTGGCATCCAAAGGAAGAGTCTCCCCTCCTAGGGCCTGTTCACATAGGAGACCGTTGCGTTGTGTTAAGGAAAAGATGACGTTGAGACGAAAATAAACCAATCATAGGTTTTAAAAATTTCATTGCTAATCGTTTGGAGGCATATGATTGGCTTATTTTCGTCTCAACGTCATCTTTTCCTTAACGCAACGCAACGGACTCCTATGTGAACAGGTTTCCGACTCAGCGACAGCGTTGCCTTAACGCAATGCAACGGACTCCTATGTAAACAGGCCCTAGGGCGCTTAACGCTCCCTTGCCTTGAATTGCTTGGTGATAAGAGAATCTCTGGTGATAAGAGAAGTCTGGCTGATAAGAGAATCAGCCAGACTTAGTGTCAACATAATACGAAGTTTAAAATTTACCATGACTATGTATTTTTGGTGTGATTCCCAGATTGTTTGCTGTTGGGTTAAAACATCTGCCATACATCTTAAACAATTCGTTCGAAATCGCGTAAAAGAAATTCAAACTTTAAAACTGGTTTTACTGTCCAGGAAAAATCAATACCGTTGACCTGATTTCTCGAGGTGCTTCACTCATTGTTTTAGAGAATAATTCTCAATTTTGGGATGGTCCCCCTTGTCTACAGCAAGCTGAAGAAATGTGGCCCTTTAAACAGCCAATGAAACCAAATGATGAAGAAATGGAATATAAGAACACCACATTAGTCACCGAGAATCTAGCCAAGGAATGTAACAAGCTGCTAGACTTTGGCAATTACAGCAAGCTGAATAAAGAACTGCAAAGATTATCTGGCATTTTAGCAAATTCTGAATTCAAAAATTTCATTGCATCAAAGCAAATCTCTTGGAAGTTTATTGTAGAACATGCCCCATAGTGGGGAGGCTTTTACGAACGGCCCATGAGAACAATAAAAGATTCTCTGTAGAAAATTTTACGGAAAGCCTTAGTTACGAGGAGATGACCACGATTCTATCAAATCGAAACTGTGATCAACTTACGTCCATTGACTTATGTGAACAATAAATTAGGGGAACCAGAATCCCTCAAATCGGCACATTTTTTACAGTTCATGAAAAGGGATGTAGATTATCCACCTCATTTTATTGAAAGTCTCCACAAGACCTCTACCAAAGAGTCACTAACAAAAAAGAAGACAATACCAAGTAAACTTATTAACCCACGTATGGAAAAAATGGGAGGAGCACTTACATCAGCTACGATCTGCTTATAACTTGACCTCTCCTTCCCAGAAAACGTGTTTAAATTCACAATAATAATGCTTCCCGGACGTTAGTCCATAAGCTTGGTGAGTCTGAAGACCAGAAGCTGCGTAGCAAAGCCTGCAAATTCAGCCGAGGGTTTATCTCTCCTGTTCGGTTTATGTTTAGTATGGGCTTGGGCGCCCGACGGACAGTATAGATCTGCCGACCAAATTGAGCAATCCGGGGTTTTGCAAAGGTGTTTAAAGGAAGGTGAGATTGTGCTGGTAGAGGGCACGAATAAATCAAAGTTTCTATGGGACTTAGGAATTACTGTGAGCGTTTTTAAAAGGAGTGAAGGACTTGTTCGTGCCTGCAACTTTAAAACATCAAAAGGACAGTATAAACGACCGGTGCAATTGCTCTAACCTTTAGAACTTGATGCACATTTTCAATAACTTGAATAATTTTATGTAATTTTCTCAACTTTGCTTTTCACGTTGTGAAAATTCTTTATTATTTGAATTTGATTGTCTTTAAAGTATTGATTAAGTTATTTTTATTAGCGTATTTTTGCTGTATACAGTGTTTTGATTTATGTAGATTTTTTTTATTGTGCGTGAAGACTTGACGAGTTCACAGTGGGGAGTATTCCGAATCCTCCCTTGATGGCGCTACTGCACGCTCCAATGTAAAATAGTTTTCAGTCACTCAAGGAAGTTGTATCTGTAGCCTCTGTAGGTAAGTTTTCGCTGTGAGTGAAAATGTAAGCTGAACCGCCAGAAAAAGGTAGACGGGAAAATGGATTTTTTTGTGTGTTTGCTTGTAGATTTGCCTCCGTTTTAAAAATATGTAACTAGCTGTTATTGCCAGTTTGATTCAAGAACTTAATTCAATCACTCTAGGGAACTACTCTGATTGATGTATCGAATATATCTTTATTTAAAAAAACTATAAAGTTTTAATGGTTTTAAACTGGACAATATAAAAAGCACGACGATGATAAGGTTTGAATTTTCACTTCTTGGTAACTCCTCAAATATTGTACTACCAATCCCACTTCTACTCAAACTATTGTTAAATTTCTGATTGGTTGGTTGGTTAGGTCCTCATGTCCTTATTTGCGCAAGGTCCAATAAGGACAAGTCACGCCAAAACACTAGTCGAAAGTAGAACCAAAGCGTATGAAAAATTATTAAGTACAATGTAAGTAATAATAACTCACATTAACAGAGTAAAAGGTGATAAAAACGAAGAAGGTCGAAACAGAAAGTAATAAAAAAGTGACAAAACTGTGATATAAAAGAGAAAACAGAAGTGATCATATATACTATATAAGAAATGTCTGGATGGACATCTCATGAAATTGGAGCATACATCGTGGCCGGAAAACAATAAAATCAGCTTCAGGAACAAACTAGTTTATTAAACAGTAAAGCAACACATCTTACTCGCTTCGAGCCAGTCCGGCGTCTCCCGCAAAGAGCGCCAAAATAGAATTAGGTCAGAGAGTTTGCCAGAATTGGCGGAGGAAATTAGTATGTGGGAAGGCGAAGCGGTTACGCCAAGACAAGAAGGACGGGTTACCAGGACACAGATGAAGTACAGAATGGGCGATTATAGGTAGTTAGTAATATTATCACACACACACACACACACACATAAAACAGTTCTGTAGCTGACTGACTGACTGACATATAACGCACAGACCAAACCGATGGACCTAAAGGGCTAAAATTTTGCATGGCGATTCTTCTTATAGTGTAAGGGTGCATTAAGAAAGATTTTTGAAAAAGTCTTCTTAGATTTTTTTAAATTAAAATTTTAATCTGTTTTTGTAACATTCTTTAATGCTTGCATTTAAAATAGTAATCTGAGGGTTATAAAATTTATATCACAAGAAAGATCATAAAAATTTCTTTAAAATGAAATCTTTTTCGAATCTTTGTCTCCTTTTTCTTATTTTTGGTGAATTTTTAAAGATTAATTTTTAGAATTTAATTTATTAAATGCTGATCACGTGGTTTCTTTTTTTGTGATACTTTAAATTAATTTTGTGTCACATGCATAACAACGAAATAAATTGATAATTTTTTCTTCTAATGCTGCAGACGATTGGACATTATCCAAAAAAATATTATAATACAGTAAAAGAAATGTTCCTCAAACTGTACTATATTAACTGTACTAAATTCTTTAGTATGTTCTATTAGATTTAAATTCAATATTTTCTTCTACACTATTTTCCCTATAAAAATATCCGTTACAATTTTTTTATAAATATATTTCTTTGTTTTTTTAGCATTAATTGTATACATTGGCCATTATATTTATTACAATATATATATATATATATATATATATATATATATATATATATATATATATATATATATATATATATATATATATATATATATATATATATATATATAGGCATTAATGGCATACATTGACCATTGTATTTAATTTGAATGTATCTACTCCGTAGCGAAGCACGGGTATTCAGCTAGTGTATATATATATATATATATATATATATATTTAAGACGATAAAAGAAGTAAAGTTTAAAATACGATAAAAGGAGTAATATGTAAAATGTGATACAAACTGATTGAAAACAGTGACATATAAGAAGTCACAAAAACAGTCATCTTTGAAGGGAGATAAAAACAAACACGATAAAATGAGTCGGATTGAATAAAAGTGATCGGCCCGTTTTAGAAAAGAATTCATATAAAAAAGTGAAAAAAGGCAAGATAGGAACTGCAAAAAACAAAAACTTCTGGATAGGGAAACCCCCATTCAGATTAGAATCACGTACTAGTAAAAAAGCAAAAGAAAAGAAGGAGAGATCGAGTGACCTCTATCTGCAGGTTGAGAGGCAAAAGATAGAATGTCATTAGAATCTATCTCATATATATCGGAGATATCGGAAGCATAGATGTCCAGCATGTCTTGAGAAGGTGATTGAAGATTATTTTTTTAAAAATATTTAGGATCTTTTTGTTTAATTGATACGCCAGGTTTATTACGTTGTTCAACAACTATTTTGATTTTTCTATATTTTTGAGTTTTTACAGGCGGTAGAGTGCGACTGGTTCTATTTCTATTGGGTTCTATTTGAAGATACTCAGAAGTTCGGGATGGTTTGTTTCTATTCGATGAGGAAACGGACTGAGTTGATGTCTTCTGAGATTTTGATGCTGAAATTACAGTGACACACGAGAGTTGAGCTGGTTGAGTTTCTGTCTGTGCAGGGGCCTTTTTCTTAACTTTTTTAACTTCAGCCGAGTATGACAAACCAATTTTTGGAGTTTTGTATCTATCGATTTCTTAGCTTCCGGAAAGGAAAGTTTTTGGGTTACCTTGCAGGTTTGAACTTCTTTTTCTATTACCCACATTGAATATATTCCTGAATAGGTGACGTGATCTCCCCGACAATTAACACATCGAGGGGGAGCTTCACAATTACTGATGTCGTGGCCAACTTCTGTGCAACGGGCGCAGGTAATGGATCCCCGACAGGAATCTTTTGAATGTCCAAATCTTTGGCACTGAAAGCATCGCAATGGATTAGGAATATAAGGACGCACGGGACTACGGACCCATGCCATCTTAACGTGGCTTGGAAGATCCATGCGTTGAGTTAATTTTAGCCTTGACTATTGTGCTAGTTAAGTTTTTGGTGGTACTCTCAATATCCTCGGGGCAGAGAATAGAGGATTAGTAAAGATGGGAGCACTTTAGAATATCCCGGAACTAATTCCAATTAGTGTACATGGGGAGTTCGGATTGTGGATATCGACCTGTTGATCAGATGTAATTAACACCGGAAAATCATCCGAGTCAAATAGGTCAAGAGTTTCAATAGTTAAAAGGTAGGGAACGTTTTTAGTAAAGGCCAGGTCGATAGTGGAAGAGCCAATTTTTAAAAAACTGAGTAAGAGAGGGGGGAAGGTAAGAATTTTAATATCCGGATTATTGGTACTGAAATTTTGGAGAGCTCGGCCAGAAGTATTAATATTTGAACAGTTCCAGGCTGTACTGTTCGCATTTAAATCGCGATTACAATACAAAAATTGTTTGAATTAAAAATTTTAGAAAAATCAGACTGCAAAAATTTCTTTTTTTTGGGGGGGGGGGGGGGGGTAAATGGCCCTCGCCACATTTTTACACAATCGCGGAGAAAGTTTACAGGTCAGCGAAGAGTGACCAAATATCTGACATCTGTAGCATTGACTTACTCCAGTCTGTTTAAAATGCTCGAAGGTAACTTTCAAGTAATGAATAGTTTTGATGTAAATTAGATTATCTATATAGGGGGAGGGTGTAATAGCCACCACGAAGAGTGGCATGGGTTGCTTGGTCTTACGATTAGTGAGATACGCAATTTTTATGGCCTCTAACCCGATTTCGCGTAATGCATCTTCTATGTCAGCGGTAGCCGTTTTAGTGGGAAGCCTCGGACAAACAAATTTTCGTGGTCTCTCAGACCTAGGATCTATAGTTCTGAATCAAGTGCTTTACGAATCTGTGTATTTTTGTACGGTTCTATAAGAATTTACACTCTGGATATTTATTTTGATGAGTGTACTCGAAAGCGCCGCATCAACGTTGCAAGTTCTTCGATAGTTTTTTACATTGTCCAACAATTGTTGTTAATCTAAAAAAAAAATACTCGAACCTCTTTGGTAATACATGCTTGGGAATTAATTGGGAATAAATCGTTTGGAATACATCTTCGATACATTTTTGGGAATTAGTATTTTTAAAGACGCCAATACTGTTACTAGAGCCAGCAGCGTAAAGATTAGTGGTATCCAGGGTTTCAGCATTTCCTGCCACAAATGTCTGAGCAGTGGGAAAGTCAGTTGATGCATCCTCTCTTAAAATATCGTATTTGTTTGAAGCAGTTATAACAACTCCGGCATTTAATTTATTAGTTTTGCGTCTCTTGGACGAGGAGCGCATAACACAGAGTTCATTATCAATCGGTTATCATTACATTTAAATTTGACAAATGATTGTTGATTTCACTACCAAATGGGGAAAAGTATAGTTCGTATAGGTTTAATTTAAAATATGAATTAACATCAGTTGAGTCATTACTGAGCACTGCTTAAAGTGAGCAACAAACACTACTTACGCCAGGAGAATCATCAGAGTTCTGAAGTGTCGTTCGAGCGAAGGTCAGGAATCCATGTATCATATTGTAGTACTCCGATTACTTTCAAAAATTGCCCTCGAAATAATTAAACGTATCTTCAAATGTAGGGGTTAAGGTGGGGGAATCACCAATTGCAGAGACAGCAGTAGAATGTTCGGCAGCATTCATGACGAACATGCAAACTGAAAGCAGGAGTAGACGGGAGCCAAGGCTCCAACAGCGACGAAGATCATATGAAGCAAAGAATGACGAAAGAAGTAAGATCGGAAGTCGAACAACTAGAAACGAATACGTCTGGTAAACTTCCCCCGGTCAGCAAAATGTTGAGGTCTTCAACATATCAAAGAATCACGCAATAACTTTAAGTCAAAAACGAACGCTTACGACCACCAAGGATGGACAAACTTAGATATGAATGTCTGAAGGGGGAAATTTATAACTGACATTTTTTGGCAGTTTGTTTCAAGAAGTAGAAATGCCAAATAAATACAACACTGAGTTTTTGGACATTGACATGGTACATTAACAAGGCACGGGACAGCAGTACTCCATATAATCGGTATGGATAATTTTTTGTGGCTATATTTCCGTTCTCAGGATTAAAAGAAAAGTGTTGATTGAAAGTTTAAAAAAAATAAAAAAAATGAATAAATGAATAAGTTTAAGATTGACAGCTATTTAATGTGGCAGAGTTAATAAAAGCAGATATGGTGGTAGAGGATAAGCTGAAGATGGGGAGATAGTCTTGAGGTTGATCCATCAAAGAATGACAGATCAGAACCAGAAGCGCCGGGCTATTGTAATGTAGAATTTAGAAGAGATTGGGGGGTATGTTAAGAATGGGGAAGGAGACCAGGGTAAATAATCAAAGGGGGCCTTAGGACGTCTATAACATTCATTGGGTCGTAGTTGGGGAGGCTAGCTATTTCTTCGTTGTCTATTAAATTTAATCTATTGTAGAAGTTAGTTGCGAGATCCTTAATGTGTTACCGAATGGATTCGATTCTCAGATCCCTATGAATAAATAAGTTTCTAATGTACCAGGGTGCCTTCCTAATACCACGGAGTGTTTTACTTAGAATTGTCTGCAATCGCTGGATATGGGTGACAGCTGCTGATTCCCAAACAGGCACGGCATAGTTCAGGAGGGGACGAAGTACGGTTTTATACAACAGGATTTTATTATATAAACCCATTCGATTCTGGTACAGGAAGTGGCAATATCCTTACGGGCTTTAAAAATTTTTCTTATGTTCTGTTCTACATTCTTCTTCCACGTCAGTCGACTATCGAGGTAAATTCCTAGATATTTGCCCAAACAGGCACGGCGTACATCAGGATGGGAGGGAGTACGGTTTTATTCCATAGGATTTTATTATCTAAACCCATTCGATTCTGTACAGGAGTTGGCGATATCCTTACGGGCTTTAAAATTTTTGTATGTTATGATCTATTTTTTCTTCCAGGTTAATCGACTATCGAGGTAAATTCCTAGATATTTGCCCTCCCTCTCAAAGTGAACCAGGTGATCGCATACTGTCATCGCAAGAGGTGGAATTCTAGTATAACAGAGGAAAAGGATAAATTTATTTTTGAAGGACTTAACTTGAGCTTCAACCGTTCGAACCATCGTTCAAGAATTCCAATATGTCTCTGTAAGAACGCGTACATATATTTAACATTATGATGCTTAGCTAGTATTGACGTGTCATCCCTAAACATTACTATTTTTAACTTTTTGGAAACTAACAATCTTGTAATACTAACCAAAAACACCATCGTAAATGCCATCAAAAGTGTTTTTTCCAAGTTAAAAAATTGCTTCTCTTAGCGTTCGTTTAGCAGTTCGATGGGTTTATGGAACTAGGAACAATATCTTACTAAGTACTGGCTATTTGGCAGCTTGTATTATAATGGTCATAGGAATTTTAAAATGAGGTAAAATTTGATATTGTTTCATATATTTGGGAATATTTAATCAGCAATCTTTGCCGGTTTGTTTTAAGAACTTATATGCTCATATATGTCAGATTATACTGATTCAAAAATTAATTGAGTCTTAAGAAGAGGAGTTCCTAGGTCTCGGCAACTTTATCTACTGTAGCAAGTTATATAATTGAAGGAAGTTTTGCCGTTTCAAGAACTTATATGCTCATATATGTCAGATTATACTGATTCAGACGTAACTGAGTCTTTAGAAAAGGAGTTCCTAGGTCTTGGTGACTTTAGCGAGGTATATATTTGAAGGTATTTAATAGAAGGAATTTTTGCCGGTTCGTTTCAAGAACTTATATGCTCATATATGTCAGATTATAATAATTCAAACGTAATTGAGTCTTTAGAATAGAAGTTCCTAGGTCTTGCTGACTTTATCTGCTGAAGCGAGGTATATATTTGAAGGTATTTATTTGAAGGAATTTTTGCCTGTTCGATTCGAGAACTTATATGCTCATATATGTCAGATTATACTGATTGATACGTAATTAATTCTTTAGAAGAGGAATTCCTAGGGCTTGGCGACTTTATCTCCTGTAGCAAGGAATATATTTGAAGGTATTTATTCGAAGGACTTTTTGACGTTTTGTTTCAAGAACTTATATGCTCATATATGTCAGATTATA
The DNA here is from genome assembly GCA_907164885.2 of Dolomedes plantarius. Taxonomy (NCBI): domain Eukaryota; kingdom Metazoa; phylum Arthropoda; class Arachnida; order Araneae; family Dolomedidae; genus Dolomedes; species Dolomedes plantarius. The sequence continues at coordinate 54,699,060 of OU015490.1, forward strand.
CTGATTCATACGTAATTGAGTCTTTAGAAGAGGAGTTCCTAGGTCTTGGTAACTTTATCTCCTGTAGTGAGATATATATTTGAAGGTATTTATTTGAAGGAATTTTTGCCGGTTCGTTTGAAGAACTTAAATGTTCATATATGTCAGATTATGCTGATTCAGACGTAATTGAGTTTTTAGAAGAGGAGTTCCTAGCTATTAGCGACATTATCTCTTGTTGTAAGGTATATCTTTGAAGGCACATGTGCTCAGTAATATAATTTAAAGTTATGAAAGATTTTAAAAATATAAAAAGTGGAATTAAAATAAAAAAACGATTAAATATAAATATGGGAAGAAATTCATTGGGAGAATAAATTTAGATTAAATATTTAACAATTTAAGCAATAAAGAAAGTTAAAGTTAAAAATAAATACGTTCAAGATAATAAAAATAATTAAGATAAGAGAATTGATCCATACCAGAATTTAAGATGTTATAATATTTAAAACGTACTTAAGCCAGAAATGCTATTAATAAGAAAAAAAGTATCTCTTCGGGGTCATACTAGTTCGTATCGAGATAATTGTAGAGTTCCAAGTAGAAAGCTAGGAAAAGCTGGAGGTAAAAGATAAAATTTGACATTGTTTCATATATTTGAGAATACTTAACCAGCAACTTCTGCCGGTTTGCTTCAAGAACTTAGAACTCTACAGTTTTATTCGCTAATAGTCTGCTTTGTTTATCGAATATTTCTTTATTAAAAAATTAATAAAATTTTAATGGTTTTAAACAGAGCACTACAATAAAAGCATGACGCTGAAAATTGTTTAGGTTTATATACTTACAAAGCGATTAGGCTAAAAGCAATGGATCATATTTGTTTTTAGCAATGACAGCATTAGAAAATCTCTTTTGAGGTGAATCTAAACAAACCGTGATTTGCTTTAAAGATTATACAATAATTGTTTCACACTCTTACGATCACATAACTTCGTTCTTGTTTTACTTCACTTAAATTACCATTTAAAGATGCTAAATAATGAAAGTTTAACTGGAATGAATTCGGATATCTAGGTAAATGATTTTTCGCATTTTATTAATGATACATATTCATATATATATTTGAATGGACGGACGATTTAATAATTTGTATTTTTCATTTGAAATGGAAAAAAAACTCAAAGAACATTAATAAGTTTATATTTATAGCAGTCAACAGTATGAAGAGGTTGCCAACGTCGGTTGAATTAGGATTTTTATAAGGAGGTAAAATTTGGTATTAGTTTCTTATATTTGGGAATATTTAACCAGCAAGTTTTGCCGGTTTGTTTCAGGATCTTAAGTGTGATTGAGTTTCGTGTCGCTAATGCGTTTATTGGATATTTCTTTATTTAAAAAATTAACAAAATTTTAATGGTTTTAAAGAAAACACTACAAAAAAGCACAACGCTGAAAATTGTTTAGGTTTATATTCTTACAAAGCGATTAGGCAAAAAGGAATGGATCATTTTTGTTTTTAGCAACGACAGTATTAAAAAAATCTGTTTTGAGGTGAATCTAAAGAAACCGTGATTGGTTTTGAAGATGATACAATAATTGTTTCACACTCTTACGATCACATAACTTCGTTCTGATTTCACTTCCCTTAAATTACCATTAAAAGATGCTAAATAATGAAAGTTTATCTGCAATGATTAAGGATATCTAGGTAAATGATTTTCTCGCATATTAGTACTGATACATATTCATATATATATTTAAATGGACGAATAATTTAATAAATTGTCTTTTACATTTGAAATGAAAAAGTCTAAAGAAAATTAATAAGTTTATATTTATAGCAGTCAACAATATGAAGAGGTTGCCAACGTTGGTTGATCTAGGAATTTTAGAAAGAGGACAAAGTTGGCATTGTTTGTTATATTTTGGAATATTTAACCAGAAATTATTACCGTTTTGCTTCAAGAACATATATGCTTCAAGAGTTGCTATACTGATTTGTTTATCAAATATTTCTTTATTTAAAAAATTAATAAAATTTTAATGGTTTTAAACAGAACAATATATAAAAGCGAGACGCTGAAAATTATTTACTTTTATATTCATACAAAGCGATTGGGAAAAAAGGAATGGATCATTTTTGTTTTTAGCAACGACAGTATTAGAAAATCTCTTTTGAGGTGAATCTAAACAAACCGTGATTTGTTTTGCCGATTTGTTTGAAGATCTTAAGTGCGGTGTGATTCGTGACGCTAATTTGTTTAACGAATATTTCTTTATTTAAAAAATTAATAAAATTTAAATGGTTTTAAAGAGAACACTACGAAAAAGCACGACGCTGAAAATTGTTTAGGTTTATATTCTTACAAAGCGATTGGGCAAAAAGGAATGGATAATTTTTGTTTTTAGCAACGACAGCATTAGAAAATCTCTTTTGAGGTGAATCTAAACAAACCGTGATTGGTTTTAAAGGTGATACAATAATTGTTTCACACTCTTTCGATCACATAACTTCGTTCTGATTTCACTTCACATAAATTACCATTAAAAGATGCTAAATAATGAAAGTTTATCTGCAATGCATAAGTATATCTAGGTAATCGATTTTCTCGCATTTTATTTCTGATACATATTTATATATATTTAAATGGACGGATTATTTAATAATTTGTCTGTTTCATTTGAAATGAAAAGGCTGAAATTGCATTAATAAGTTTATACTTATAGCAGTCAACAATACGAAGAGGTTGCCAACGTTGGTTGATCTAGGAATTTTAGAAAGAGGTAAAATTTGGCATTGTTTCTCATATTTGCGAATATTTAACCAGCAATTTTTGCCGGTTTATTTCAAGAAGTTCCATCAGTTTTCCATCAGAATCGCTATACTGATTTATGTATCAAATATTTCTTTATTTAAAAAATTAATAAAATTTTAATGGTTTTAAACAGAACACTATTAAAAAAAGCACGATGCTGAAAAATGTTTAGGTTTGAATTCTTACAAACCGATTAGGCAAAAAGATATGGATCATTCTTTTTTTTAGCATCGACAGCACTAGAAATTCTCCTTTGAGGAGAATCAAAACAAACCGTGATAAGTTTTAAAGATGATACAATAATTCTCTCACTCTCTTACGTTCACATAACTTTTTTTTGAGTTCACTTCACTTTCATTTCCGTTAAAAGATGCTAAATAATAAAAGTTTCACTGCAATGAATAAGGATATCTAGGTGATTTTCTCGCATTTTATTTCTGATACATACACATATATATTTAAATGCGATTAGGCAAAAAGGAATGGATCATTTTTGTTTTTAGCAACGACAGTATTAGAAAATCTCTTTTTGAGGTGAATCTAAACAAACCGTGATTGGTTTTAAAGATGATACAATAATTGTTTCACACTCTTACGATCACATAACTTAGTTCTGATTTCACTTCCCTTAAATTACCATTAAAAGATGCTAAATAATGAAAGTTTATCTGCAATGATTAAGGATATCTAGGTAAATGATTTTATCGTATATTAGTACTGATACATATTCATATATATATTTAAATGGACGGATAATTTAATAAATTGTCTTTTACATTTGAAATGAAAAAGTCTAAAGAAAATTAATAAGTTTATATTTATAGCAGTCAACAATATGAAGAGGTTACCAACGTTGGTTGATCTAGGAATTTTTGAAAGAGGACAAATTTGGCATTGTTTGTAAAAATATTTCGGAGTATTTAACCAGAAATTATTGCCGTTTTGCTTCAAGAACATATATGCTTCAAGAGTTGCTATACTGATTTGTTTATCAAATATTTCTTTATTTAAAAAATTAATAAAATTTTAATGGTTTTAAACAGAACAATATATAAAAGCGAGACGCTGAAAATTATTTACTTTTATATTCATACAAAGCGATTGGGAAAAAAGGAATGGATCATTTTTGTTTTTAGCAACGACAGTATTAGAAAATCTCTTTTGAGGTGAATCTATAGAAACCGTGATTGCTTTTAAACATAATTGTTTCACACTCTTGCGATCACATATCTTCGTTCTTGATTTACTTCACTTGAATTACCATTTAAAGATGCTAAATAATGAAAGTTTAACTGCAATGAATTCGGATATCTAGGTAAATGATTTTTCGCATTTTATTAATGATACATATTCATATATATATTTGAATGGACGGACGATTTAATAATTTGTCTTTTTCATTTGAAATGGAAAAAAAATCAAAGAACATTAATTAGTTTATATTTATAGCAGTCAACAATATGAAGAGGTTGCCAACGTCGGTTGAATTAGGATTTTTATAAGGAGGTAAAATTTGGTATTGTTTCTTATATTTGGGAATATTTAACCAGCAATTTTTGCCGGTTTGTTTCAAGATCTTAAGTGTGATTGAGTTTCGTGTAGCTAATTTGTTTAACGAATATTTCTTTATTTAAAAAATTAATAAAATTTAAATGGTTTTAAAGAGAACACTACAAAAAAGAACGACGCTGAAAATTGTTTAGGTTTATATTCTTACAAAGCGATTGGGCAAAAAGGAATGGATCATTTTTGTTTTTAGCAACGACAGTATTAAAAAATCTCTTTTGAGGTGAATCTAAACAAACCGTGATTGGCTTTAAAGATGATAAAATAATTGTTTCACACTCTTACGATCACATAACTTCGTTCTGATTTCACTTCACTTAAATTACCATTAAAAGATGCGAAATAATGAAAGTTTATCTGCAATGAATAATTATATCTAGGTAATCGATTTTCTCGCATTTTATTTCTGATACATATTTATATATATTTAAATGGACGGATTATTTAATAATTTGTCTGTTTCATTTGAAATGAAAAGGCTGAAATTACATTAATAAGTTTATACTTATAGCAGTCAACAGTATGAATAGGTTGCGAACGTTGGTTGATCTAGGAATTTTAGAAAGAGGTAAAATTTGGCATTGTTTCTCATATTTGGGAATATTTAACCAGCAATTTTTGCCGGTTTATTTCAAGAAGTTCCATCAGTTTTCCATCAGAATCGCTATACTGATTTATGTATCAAATATTTCTTTATTTAAAAAAATAATAAAATTTTAATGGTTTTAAACAGAACACTATTAAAAAAAGCACGATGCTGAAAAATGCTTAGGTTTGAATTCTTACAAACCGATGAGGCAAAAAGATATGGATCATTTTTTTTTAGCATCGACAGCACTAGAAATTCTCCTTTGAGGAGAATCAAAACAAACCGTGATAAGTTTTAAAGATGATACAATAATTCTCTCACTCTCTTACGTTCACATAACTTTTTTCTGAGTTCACTTCACTTTCATTTCCGTTAAAAGATGCTAAATAATAAAAGTTTCACTGCAATGAATAAGGATATCTAGGTGATTTTCTCGCATTTTATTTCTGATACATATACATATATATTTAAATGGACGGATGATTTAATAATTTGTCTCTTTCATTTGAAATGAAAATGCTCAAATTACATTAATAAACTTATAGCAGTCAACAATATGAAGAAGTGTCCAACGTTGAACTAGGAATTTTAGAAAGAAGTAACATTTGGTATTGTTTCTTATATTTGAGAATATTTAACCAGCAATTTTTGCTGGTTTGTTTCAAGAGCTTATATGATTTGAGAATCGCTATACTGGTTTATCTATCGAATATTTTTTGTATTTAAAAATTAATAAAATTTTAATGGTTTTAAACAGAGCGCTACAAAAAAGTACGACGTTGAAAAATGCTTCGTACCTTGAATTTTCCACTTCTTCATAACTTATCAAATACAGCACTACCAAGACCACTTGTACTGAAACCATTGTTAACCCTTCAGCGGGCGTGCCAATTTTTGGAACACCATCAGGCGCGTGTTGCACAAAGTGCAACGTCTCTTTCAACCTTTTTTATTCCTTTTGTAATAAACTTTTTTTTTCATATTGAAAATAATAATTCTTCGTTTTATGACAAGATATAAAATGTTGATAATATTGAGATATATTTATAATTAAACGCCAAAGTATGCAGATACAATCGCCTTATTCGAAAACTGTCTGGTTTAATGCATCTAAGGACAACTTAAGAATCAATTCCTATTTGTCCACAAAAATTTAAAAAGCAATGAGATTGTCCATCTTCGTGCTATGAGGAGAACCGTGTAATAGCTGCACATTTGATCTACTACATCAACTCATAATTTTGTCGTATTGCAATCCAATATAATCGCTGGTTGACCACGGTTAAATCACGACTAACAATGAATGGAAAGGAATACGAGGGTCAGAAAATCAGACCTTCATTAGAAAGGGTGTAGCTATAAATAGAAATTGCTTAGAACATTCAAACATTACTTGTAAAAACAAACCATTCAAAATTACGAAAATGTGGCATTTTGTACATAGACGCGCCCGCTGAAGGGTTAAACTTCTGACTTTTGCGCCAATTTTTTTAATGAAGCAGAAATTAAATTAATTTTTTTATGTTTCTAAAACACCAGTGCAAAAACAGCACTGAGATGAAAAAATTCTTTATTTTTGATTATTATTTTTTATTTTAAGCTTTTCGGAAATAAATCAATCTTATAATGCTAACCAAACACATTTGTGAACATAAGTAACATTTTATCTCGTAACATCGTAAGTTACGAAAATATGATGTACTTAAATTTGAAGTATAAAATGAAATACATTCCGGATACCTCTATTTAAAATAACATTTTGATGATCTTTAGAGTGGGAAGGAAATACAGTAATTTAGAGGAAAAATATTACATACTCGTTTTTGAAGTGACCATTTTTGAGCTGTATAACATACCAATTTATTTTATTAATTACCCTTTAATAGATTTTTAATGATGAACGTAATTTTATTTAACTTATCGGTGTGTAACAACCAGGGTTGCCAAATGAAAACACCGAAAATAAGGGACGGGTTTTGATAACTATACCACTGGGTAGTATGGAATACCCCCCAGGGAAAGGGCGTCCGAGGTTACTCCCCCGGAAATTTTTCAAATTTTAACCTTTCAAATAGCCATTTTCAATGCATTTTTCGTTCAGTTTTGCAACTTACATAGAGTTTAGGCTAAGTAAACAATAATGCAATAACATAGAAAATTTGCAAATCAAAAACAATTTAAAGCTGGTTTAGGCATATAGTACGAAACTGATTTTTATTTTATTAGTTTATTACAATTAAGTAAGTGCTTTTATAAAGTGTTAGGGATGTGTATGTAAAATTTGTAATTTTAATATTGTACAATGCACATAATGTGATATGCGCAGGAAATCTTTGGGACGACTTTTGAGTCATAAAGTTTTCGAATGAGCGTGTTGCCACAGTCCATTGAATTGTATGACATATTGTGCTTTACTGTGTTAAATACAGTAGCTAACTCTACTAGAGTGATTTTGTCACTTTCAGAGTAAACTTTAGTGGTGAAAACTTTGACAGATTGCTGCTAGATGAAACAGTCATTTTGTTTTTCTTGTGCTCGGCACCCTGAGCATGTTGAGTTACGTCACTCCGACCTCCATGGGCAACCGAAAAATCTTTATTACAATAACTACAAGATGCCTTGTTGGGACAAGTCTTGAGCCAATCTTCGTCCTTCATCAGGGGAGCACCCAGGATTTAATCATGGAGGGGGCCAATTTGAACGGATAAAAATATTTATAATGCAAATTCAATATTCACAATGCAATTTCTATTTCTTTGGGGGGGGGGGGGGGAGGCAGGGCTCCTTGGCCCACCCCGTGGGTGTTCCACTGTCATTCATCCATTCATCCCTTAAAACACATAACCTTTTTTTCGAGTAATTTCAAATAAATTATTTCAACCTTATTAACGAGCCTCTATTATTATTAATTAGCCTCTATTTTCCTTCTGAACTCTAGAGCGTGAAGGAAATACAGTAATTAAGAGGGAAAAATTTATATACTCGTATTTGAAGTGACCATTTTTAAGCTGTATACTATACCAATTTATTTTATTAATCGACATTTAATAGATATTTAATGATGAACGCAATTTTATTTCAGTTATTGGTGTGTAAGTATATAATATTTAGCCATTAAAAGAGTGTATTTTTCCAGGGTTAAAAAATAGTGTCTTGTACCGTTGGTTTAGCAGTTCAAAGGATTTCTGAAGCATAAAATGAATTACATTCCGGATGCCTCTATTTAAAATAAACTTTTGATGATCTTTAGAGTGTGAAGGAAATACGGTAATTTACAGGAAAAAAATTATATACTCGTATTTTCAGTGCCCATTTTTAAGCTGTATAATATACCAATTTATTTTATTAATCAACATTTAATAGATTTTTAATGATGAACGTAATTTTATTTAAGTTATCGGTGTGTAACAATATAGTACTTAGCCATTAAAATCGTGTATTTTTCCAGGGTTAAAAAATAGAGTCTTTTACCGTTCGTTTATTTCTGAAACATAAAACGAATTACATTCCGGATACCTCTATTTAGTAAAATAACCTTTTGATGATTTTTAGAGTGTGAAGAAAATACAGTAATTTGGAGGAAAAAATTTATATACCCGTATTTGCAGTGACCATTTTTAAGCTGTATAATATACCAATTTATTTTATTAATCAACATTTAATAGATTTTTAATGATGAACGTAATTTTATTTCAGTTATCGGTGTGTGACAATATAATACTTAGTCATTAAAAACCTGTATTTTTCCAAGGTTAAAAAATAGAGTTTTTTATCTTTCGTTTAGCAGTTCAAAGAATTTCTGAAGCATAAAATGAAGTACTTTCCGGATACCTCTATTTAAAATAACATTTTGATGATCTTTAGAGCGTGAAGGAAATGCAGTAATTTAGAGGAAAAAATTTATATACTCGTATTTGAAGTGACCATTTTTAAGCTGTATAATATACCAATTTATTTTATTAATCGACATGTAATAGATATTTAATGATGAACGCAATTTTATTTCAGTTATCGGGGTGTAAGTTTATAATACTTAGCCATTAAAAGAGTGTATTTTTCCAGGGTTAAAAAATAGTGTCTTGTACCGTTGGTTTAGCAGTTCAAAGGATTTCTGAAGCATAAAATGAATTACATTCCGGATGCCTCTATTTAAAATAATCTTTTGATGATCTTTAGAGTGTGAAGGAAATACGGTAATTTAATAATAATAGATATTACTATCATTTTTTTGATAAAATAAGGGACTGTCCCTTAAAATCCGGGACATTTGGCAACCCTGGTAACAAACATAGTTTTTAGCCATTAATAGCATGTTTTTTCCAGGGTTAAAAAATAGAGTCTTGTTTTGTTCGTTTAGCAGTTCAAATGATTTCTGAATCATAAAATGAAGTGCTTTCTAGATACCTCTATTTAAAATTTTTAATCCATCACTATTGGATTTTGAACGTTTACCATTACCACTGTTCATATTCAGGGATTAGTTTTATAACAAACACTTAATTCAAACGCCACTGTCTATCAACACGATCACACACTAATCTGCATTCATATTTTGTACTAGACTGAGATTGTTGTCGTTGTGACGTTCTGATCCTGGTGCATACAGACAACCTTCCAAACAAGGGCCTGTTAACATAGGAGTCCGAAGGCGTTAAAGTACTGAAATATATTTAACCAATGACAAACCTCCAAACGATTAGCAACGAAATTTTTAACGCCTATGATTGGTTTATTTCCGTCTCAGCGCCATCTTTCCTTTTACGCTTCCGGACTAGATGCGAACAGGCCCTTGTATGCGCCCAACTCGTATACAATAAATTTCTCATTTCGGCGAAAAACGGGACTTTTGCCGTCCCGTATCAAAGTTCCCCGGGACGCGGCAGAAAATTTACAAATAAGGGACTGTCCCTTAATATCCGGGACATTTGGCAACCCTGGTAACAACATAGTTTTTAGCCATTAATAGCATGTTTTTTCCAGGGTCTTGTTTCGTTCGTTTAGGAGTTCAAAGGATTTCTGAAGCATAAAAGGAAGTACTTTCCGGATACCTCTATTTAAAATAACGTTTTGATGATCTTTAGAGCGTGAAGGAAATACAGTAATTTAGAGGAAAAAATTTATATACTCGCATTTGAAGTGACCATTTTTAAGCTGTATAATATACCAATTTATTTTATTAATCAACATTTAATAGATATTTAATGATGAACGTAGTTTTATTTCAGTTATCGGTGTGTGACAATATAATACTTAGGCATTAAAAGCGTGTATTTTTCCATAGTTAAAAAATAGAGTCTTGTACATTTCGTTTATTTCTGAAGCATGAAATGAATTACATTCCGGATACCTCTATTTAAAATAATGTTTTGATGATTTTTAGAGTGTGAGGAAAGTACAGTAATTTGGAGGAAATAATTTATATACTCGTAAATGAAGTGACCATTTTTAAGCTGTATAATATACCAATTTATTTTATTAATCAACATTTAATAGATTTTTAATGATGAACGTAATTTTATTTAAGTTATCGGTGTGTAACAATATAGTACTTAGCCATTAAAAGCGTGTATTTTTTCAGGGTTAAAAAATAGAGTCTTGTACCGATCTTTTAGCAGTTCAACGGATTTCTGGAACTTGGAACAATATCGTACTAATACTATTTATTTTGCAGCTTGTATTATAATGGTTCATTATGTACTGTTGAATATCGATTTAACCCAGGGGTTCCCAACGGGGTCAAGGTCGAATTCTTGGGTGTCGATGGAAGTTTAAAACGGGTCTATAGTGTTTCAAGGGTCTATTGGGGGGTCTATAATAATTTTTTCTGTTTTAAACTTTAATTTAATTTTTTAGGAATGTGATTATTAAATAATAATATCCGATTTAATATGTATAAATACACATTTGCATAGGGAGGAGTGATCAACGCATGTAAAGTCGAATGTCATGGCGCTTCTGTATATGCCTCGAATGCCGCCGTCGGCATTCATTTGTGTACCAACACTAGGCAGAACAAAGGAAATCCACTGGACCTTAAACAGAAACATGGGTCCTCCCGATGCAACCAATCAGAAGCAGTTTCGTCTTTCTCTTGGCGATGTTTGTGCAATTGCAATCTCTTTCTGAAATCTTGTTTATATTTGTGAAGTTAAAAAAATGAAAATAGCACAAAAGTAATAAAACATAAACCTAATGAACCACTTTTTCTAATTTTTTTGTTCATATTCTTAGTGGAATTGTTATCTTTAAGTGTTTTATGTGCAACTAGCTAAAAACCCGTACTTCGCAACGGAGTACATTTAAATTAAATACAACGGTCAATGTATGCAATTCATGCCAAATATATATATATATATATATTATATGATAAATACGACGATCAATGTATACAATTGATGTAATATATATATATATATATATATATATATATATATATATATTTATAAGAAAATCATAAAGGATAATTTTATAGACAAAATAATGTAGAAGAAAATATTCAAATTAAATCTAATATAAAGAATACTAAACAATATAGTACAGTTCATATAGTACAGTTTGTAGAACATTTCTTTTACTGTATTTTAATATTTTTTTCGATAATGTCCAATCGTCTGCCGCATTAGCAAGGAAAAAAAATATTTTTTGTTTATTTAGTTGTTATGCACGTGACGATAAATTTATTTAAAGTACCAGAAAAAGAAATCACGTGATCAGCATTTAATAAATTAAATTCTAAAAATTAATCTTTAAAAATTCACCAAAAATCAGGAAATGGAGGTAAAGATTCGAAAAAGATCTCATCTTAAAGGAATTTTTACGATCTTTCTCGTGATAGAAATTTTATAACCCCCAAATTATTATTTTAAATGCAAACTTAAGAAATGTTACAAAAACAGCTTAAAAATTTAATTTTTAAAAATCTGAAAAGTATTTTTGAAAAATCTTTCTTAGTGCACCCCTACACTATAAGAAGAATCGCAATGCAAAATGTCAGCCCGATAGGTCCAGCGGTTTGGTCTGTGCGTTGTATGTCAGTCAGTCAGTTACGGAACTGTTATATATATATAGATTATTAGTATTACAATTATGTTGTATGCTGTATATTATAGAGAAGAGTGTGAGGGGGGTTGATGGTGAAAATCATTCTTTTAAAAGGGGTCGATGGAGGAATAAGGTTGGGAACCCCTCATTTAGACTGTTTTCTCTGTATAAGAAAAGAAGGCTTCAGAAAAGAAACTACACGCGTCAACGGTTTTGAAGTTTTCTCTCCAAAAAATTCTAGCCTGCTGTTTTGAAAACTTTGATCTCTTAATTCTAAATTTTATCAAAGAAGATTTTGTTGAAAGTTAAGTAAGATTTCCGTATCTTCAGATAAATCCCACCAGTTCTTTTTCATTTTGAGATAAGTGTCAGCAGATCCGACTGGATATATCAGAGGATTACTCCGTATCATTTTTTGAGAATAAACTTTGAAATGCACTTAATTTTATCAGCATATTATACAACACTTTATTTCTAGTAAAAAGAAGGATAGTTCAAACCCAAAAATATCTTTTTGCAATATAACACGCATTTGAAATTCAAAATAAACTTCAAGGACTTCGTTCCTTTAAAGGAGTGTAATCATTATTTAGATCACGTGATTGTTAAACCTTTTCTTTCACAGTAAAAAATAAAAAAATATTCTATTTCATTTTTTATTTTTATTGCGCATATTAAGAAGCTGTGTTTTCATTTCATGCAATTTACACTAGTTTCTTATAAGTGACTAGCTGTAAACCCGCGCTTCGCTACGGAGTACATTCAAATTAAATACAACGGTCAATGTATGCAATTAATACCAAACAAAAAATAAATATATATATTTATAATAAATGCGACGATCAGTGTATACAATTGATGCAATATATTGTGACGTTGTCTCCATTACTCCACGAACTTGTAATTATATAAGTCTGTGTTGCTCGTTCCTACCCCTCAGCATGAACTTGTCATCTATCGGCGAAATGTTAAACTGAGCGGTCTCATAAACTCTCGGATAAGAGGCCATAGATTTTGTGTAATAGGCGATTTCTGACGTTATGCAAGTAATAAATACCTGAGTGGTTCGAGGGCTCTCCAGGATTTTGACACTATAGCGACATGTGGAATCCCATAAACTTTGGACACTTACGCGCACTTAAAACGCCGGAGAACGCTTTTGAATTCGCCGACGTATAAAAAGAAGACCCTCCAATACTCCGCAGAGAGATCTGTTTTTGAGAGACGGAGAGAGCTGTTTTTGAGCGTGAGAGAGACGGAGCTCTCTGGTCCGAGAGGCTTTCTGTAGGCCAGAGTTGGCTGTGAACCCGAGCCGTCCTGACATCTCTAACATGTAAATTCTAACTCGCTGTATATATTTGCTTTTTGTAGTTGTAGTTGTAAGTGTTTAAAGTGGCGTAGTAAAGTAATTGAAGCGAAATGCTTGTCGTTATTACTACCTACGTCACAGCTGGTGTCAGAAGAAGTAGGATTATTGAGTTAGAGTTAGTTAGAGGTTTTTAGAAGAAGAATACGTCAGTATTTAGATATTGTTATAAGAAGAATACGTCAGTATTTAGATATTGTTTGAGAAGAAGAATACGTCAGTATTTAGATATTGTTATAAGAAGAATACGGCAGCATTTAGAGTTTTTTAGAAGTGTAGGGTACGAGAAATTCGTCTGGAGCGAGAAAATTAGTGTTGCTGAAGCTTGTGATTTTGAGAAAAACTTACGCCAGTAAGAAAAATTGTGGAAGCTTTTGATGTGAGAAATTCACGGAAACTTACGCCAGTAAAAAAAATTGTTGAAGATTGTGATTGTGAGGAATTTACGGTACGACATAACTTAGTGCTCCGGGGCCGAAAACAGATATTTTCGCCGTGCTGTGTTGCCAGAAGGAAGGAGAAAGCAAGAAAATTTTTTCTATTCCTGTGAGTTCGAAAGTGTATCATTCCCGTGCAGCGCTAAGAACGAGTGTTTCGATTTCGCCTGCAAGAGGTCGGAGGTCAACGGTACAGCTGATTCTCCCCGTGTGGTTCGTGTTTCCCCGAGTCGAGAGGAGCGAAAAAAAGGTGGTTGACCTATATTTGAGGGAGAGAAAGAAATTATGTGATTCTGTCTCTGGATAAGGTTTTCGATGAAGTGAAGTGTGTGTGGTGTTATTTTGGTGTTAATTGTGGGCCTAAGGGCTGAAGATTATTTTTTGTGTTGTGCCTATGGATTATCATAGATTCAAGCAGCTAAAAAAAAGGGGTGAGTCTATTTCCAAAAATTCTAGAAGTTATTGCTTAAAATTCTGTAGTTAAAATTCTTAAAATATTCAAAAATTTTGAAGACCTATCGGAAATATCTTTGTTGATTTATGAGATTAGAGAGAAATCCAAAAAAAAAATATATATGTATGTGATGAGATTCAATTGTTTTGTTTAAAGAGTGTATATGATATATTGTTCTCTTTGTAAAATTATTTTTTAATATTATTTTAAAGAAGTTCATTTTATATTGTTAAATACTTTTCTCTAAAGAAAATATTTAAGGTCTAAGATTTTTAATTTTGTGTAAATTTTAATAGTACTGTGATTCTATTGAGTTTTTAACTTACAAGATATTATTATAATTATTATTATTAAGTCGGTAAATTAACGGGTAGCAATGGCGTTTTTAGGCAAAGGAAAAAAAGAGGATCTAGTTAAACTGGTTCAGGAACTGGAGATTCCTCGGGAAGGAAGTGAAACAATACTGGAACTGAAGGTTTTGGTTACAAGCCAAGAAAATTATGATCCCGAATTCGTGGCTGAGTTATACCAGAGTATTTTGAAGGCTAATCAGGAAGAGTTAGAAAGACGAGAAGCAGAGAAATCTCGTATACATAATTGGGAGAGGGAAAAAGTCCTACACAAAGAAAAATTGCAATGGGAGGCGGAGTTAAAAGCCAAAGAATTGGAATTAAATTTTGAATTAGAAAAATTAAGAATCGCACAAGGAACTTCTAGTTCCCAGTCCACCGCAGAAAGTATAAATTCGAGACCCACTGATTTAAATTTGAAAAAATTAATTCCCGAATTTAATCCGGATAAAACGGACATTAGTTTATATTTAGTACTTTTTGAGCGACAGGTTAAACGCGCAAAAATACCTAAGGAGAATTGGGTTTCGCACCTTGTAGGACTCCTACCGATTGATATAATTAGCGTTATAGCCAGAGAACCAGAAGAGTACGCAGAAAATTATGATCACATAAAACAGACCCTCTTACTCCGTTACAAATTAAACCCGGAGTCTTTTCGCCAGAAATTTGTATCCCATCAAAAGAATCCCCTGTCGACCTGGAAGGACTTTGCGTTCGAGTTGCGGAACTATTTACGAGAATGGCTAGATGGTTTAGAAGTAGATAAATTTGAATCTCTGAAAGATCTTTTGGTTGCAGATCAAATAAAGAAAAGAGCAAAGATGGAGGTACGCGAACACTTCATAGATAAATGGTCAGATATAAAAACGGAATCGGAAATGGTTGAGTTACTAGATGGGTATGACAGTGTAAGAGCAATGGGCCCAAAATTTAAAGATGCGAGGGATAGTAGGGTAGAGAGAACGCGTCCGTTCATACAAGAGAAGCCCCGGGAACATAAGCCAAAGTTCTATCCCCCTGGTGCGTCAACAGCACATGGTCCAGTAAACCGAACTAGGGCGTTTGAAAGGAGAGTAAATTTAAAGTGCTTCGGTTGTGGCTCCGAAACGCACCTTCGCTCATCCTGCCCACGATTTCAGAAAAAAACAACGTCGGGTTCCGTAAACAATGTGCAAGAAAGTGAAAAGCCTGATCTGTTAGAATCCTATACATTCCCAGGTAAGGTGAATGACCAAAAGATTGACATTCTTAGGGACAGCGGTGCATCTCTTGACATTGTTAGTAGAAGATTCATTTGTCCACAAGAATTTACAGGTGAGACAGTTTGGTTAAAACAACCGCTGAGTTTAGAGTTAATTTGCTTACCTTTAGCTCGTGTGGAGATAGCGGGAGATTTTGGGAAAATCATTACAAAGGCGGCTGTATGCGGAAATCATTTGGACCAAAATCGGTATTTATTAGGTAATAAAACGGCCGAGATGATACGAGAGAAATATGGGTATGATTTTTTTTCGGTAGAACAGCTAAATGCAGTCCAAACGCGCTCTCATACGAAGAGCTTACGAAAAGAGGCCGAAACGGTCAAACGAGATGCAGAAAACACGGTTGAATTGAGGGTAGATAATCGCGAAGAGCAGGAAAATAGCATCCCGATAGAAACGGAAGAGCCAATAGTAATTCCAGCATTGGAGGCAGAAGCTCCAGAATTAGACCTCTTAAAGATAGATAAGAAAGGTTTTTTGGAAGCGCAGAAAAAGTGTGAAGAGGTAAAAGAATTAGTTAGCCGAGTAAGCGAAACAAGTGCAGGAAAAGCAGATAAAACGTATTCGATCATTGATGGAATTTTAGTTCGGAATCGCGAAGATCGTTTTGGAAATGTTACAAAATTATTAGTAATTCCAAAAGCATTGAGACATCAGGTAAAAACGCTGTGTCATGAAGGTACGTCAGCGCATTTAGGTGGAACTAAATCAAAAGATAAATTGATCAGATATTTTTATTGGCAAAATTGCTATAAAGACATGGACGAGTTCGTGCGTAGTTGTGACCAATGTCAAAGAGCAGGGCGTCCGAACGAGAAGAAAAAGGCTCCATTGAAACTGGTTCCGGTAATTCAGGAGGTTTTTAGCAGAATTAATATTGACACGTGCGGACCCTTACCTTTAACCACCGAGGGACACCGTTACATAT
Organism: Dolomedes plantarius; assembly: GCA_907164885.2. NCBI lineage: Eukaryota > Metazoa > Arthropoda > Arachnida > Araneae > Dolomedidae > Dolomedes > Dolomedes plantarius. Next base: position 54,715,854 of record OU015490.1, read on the forward strand.
TGACTGCAATCTGCATGACATCTAAGTACCCGGAAGCGATTCCGCTAGCAGATATTAGCTCAGTTAAAATAACCGATGCGTTATTAAATATTTTTAGCCGTACAGGATTTCCTCGCGAAGTGCAAAGTGATTTAGGAACTTCTTTCACTTCGGCCCTAACTACAGAGTTTTTTGATAAATTCGGTATTAAGGTACACCATAGCTCTGTACACCATCCGCAAAGTAATCCTGTAGAACGTTTTCATCGAACTGTAAAAAGACTTTTGAGGGCATTATGTCTTGAATCAGGTGCGGACTGGAATAAACATTTACCAGCCATTTTACTAGCTCTCCGTACAGTAGTACATGAAAGTACAGGCTATACACCATCTGAATTAGTATATGGTAAGAACTTACGAACCCCTGAAACCTTGCTAATGGAACGTTGGTTAGATCCGCCCCCTGAAGGTGACTTAGTAACAGAGTATGTTTTTAATTTAATAAATAGGTTGAAAAGATGTCGAGAAATAGCGATAACGCGAGTAGAGGAAATGCAAGGAAAAAGAAAAGTCTGGTACGATAAGAATGCAGTGAAACGGGAGTTCAAGGAAGGAGATTTAGTCTTAGTTTTGGCGACGACTCGACCTACTAAGCTTTCATTGAATTGGATAGGTCCTGCAAAGATTAGGAATAAAATATCGGAAACCAATTATGTAGTAGAAATTCCTGGTAAGAAAAATAGGACTCAAATTTACCATATTAACATGCTAAAACCCTATTACACTAGACCCGAACATGTAAATTTGTTGAGTTATGAAGGCGATCTTGAAGTGAAGGAAGATCATGATTTAGATATCCCGTATTTAGAAAACAATCCTACGAATTTTGATTTTCGAGAATTAGTTAGATTTAGTGAGCTAGAGAAAAATTTGACAGCTGGTCAAATTGACCAATTAAAAGAAGTATTGGATAGGTTTGCTTCGTGTTTTTCAAATGATCCTGGTACCACAAATTTAGTAGAACACGACATTACTTTAATCAGCGATAAACCGATAAGATCAAAACCCTATCGCACTTCACAGAGACAAACGGAAATATTAAAATCAGAGATCCAAAAAATGTTACGGTTAAGGATTATCGAAGTAGGTGAGTCAGATTACACCTCACCGTTAATTTTAGTAGAGGCCCCAGGTAAAGACCCTAGACCATGCGTAGATTACCGAAGGCTGAATGAAATCATTAGGGCAGAGTATTTCCCCCTTCCAAACATCGAAGAGCGAGTGGAAAAAGTATCATCGGCAAAATATATTACAGTATTGGATTTGGCTAAGGGATATTGGCAGATTCCTTTAAGCGAAAAAGCGCAAAGATATGCTGCGTTCTGTACAACATTCGGAACTTTCAGATGTCTAAAAATGAGTTTCGGTTTAAAGAATGCACCATTTTTCTTTAGTAAACTTATGTCGGATGTATTAAAGGAAATGGAAGATTTTGCCGTCCCCTATTTAGATGATGTTGCTATATTTTCAGACACTTGGGAAGCCCATTTGAAACAGTTTAGTTCTAGAGCGAATAAGAAGGGCAAATTTGAAAATCAAACCCGCTAAGTGTAAATTCGCGCAAAGCCATGTAAAGTATTTGGGTCATATCGTTGGGAATGGAGCGCGTACTCCAGCGGAAGCAAAAATTGAAAGTGTAAAAAGTTTCCCGACGCCGCGAACCAAGACTCAAATCCGTGCGTTTTTAGGATTATCTGGATATTACAGCAGGTATATAAACAATTATTCCGTACTCGCAGCTCCGCTGACAGATGCATTGAAGGGCAGAGCTAGAAACGGTGAAGTTTTTTGGACTGATGCATGCGAAAAAGCGTTCCGCGCATTGAAAAAGAGTCTTACGGATAAGCCCGTGTTACATGCCCCAAATTTTAATAGTGAGTTTATCGTGCAAACCGATGCTTCGAATTCAGGAATAGGAGTAGTTTTGAGCCAAGAGTCAGAAAACGGAGAAGAACACCCTATTCTATACCTGAGCAAAAAGTTTTCAGACGTTGAAAGACGTTACAGTACCACTGAGCGAGAATGCGCCAGTATAGTGTTTGCAATAAAAAAATTACATTATTATTTGGATGGTCGAAATTTTACAATCATAACCGACCACAATCCTTTACGTTGGTTACGTACAAATGCCAGTTCAAACCCCCGATTAATGCGCTGGGCACTTGCATTACAACCGTATGAATTTGAAGTAAAACATAAATCGGGCAAATCTCACAAAAATGCAGACAGTCTGAGCCGGGTATGGTCCGACCCGAAAGAATTGGGTCACACCACCGCCAACCCCTCTAGTGTTAGGAAAGAGAATTCGAACACGATTTCCCCCCCTGTGGAAGGTATACTCACGAATGATGTAAGCCTTGAAGAGATAAGAAGGCAATAGTACCTCATGTTTCTTATGTTATTTTGTTTAATGAATCATGCAATTGTGTATTTTTTGTCATAGTAAGAAGAAAACTTATGCGTTTATTTTGTTCTTGTAGTAGATAACTAAATACTTGTTATGTCGAGATATAACAACATGAATGTTTGTATTCAAGGGTTTAGAAAGCATAAAATGTATGAGAATTTTGATATTTTGCTGTATAAGAAGTTTTTTTATGTTATATGCTTAATGTTTAGATAAAAGAGTAGATTTAAAGAATGTTATATGTTATACTTACTTGTTATAAACTCAGTTATAATTGTATTAGAGATGAAATGGAGTTATTGTATTAAACATGAAATTAAGTGTTAGTTGAGGAATATGAGAAATTATGAAAATGTGTGTTTATTATCGTCTGTGAATTGGATTTCTCTCTAGCACTTTTCAGAAGGTCATAACGTTAAAATTGTTAACATTTTAAGACAAAATTATGGCTTTGTACTTATATGCAATAACTCTGAATTTAAATGGAGTGTCTCTAGGATGGAATTTTTCCGAGGAAAAATTCTTATAAAGAGGGGAGGAGTTGTGACGTTGTCTCCATTACTCCACGAACTTGTAATTATATAAGTCTGTGTTGCTCGTTCCTACCCCTCAGCATGAACTTGTCATCTATCGGCGAAATGTTAAACTGAGCGGTCTCATAAACTCTCGGATAAGAGGCCATAGATTTTGTGTAATAGGCGATTTCTGACGTTATGCAAGTAATAAATACCTGAGTGGTTCGAGGGCTCTCCAGGATTTTGACACTATAGCGACATGTGGAATCCCATAAACTTTGGACACTTACGCGCACTTAAAACGCCGGAGAACGCTTTTGAATTCGCCGACGTATAAAAAGAAGACCCTCCAATACTCCGCAGAGAGATCTGTTTTTGAGAGACGGAGAGAGCTGTTTTTGAGCGTGAGAGAGACGGAGCTCTCTGGTCCGAGAGACTTTCTGTAGGCCAGAGTTGGCTGTGAACCCGAGCCGTCCTGACATCTCTAACATGTAAATTCTAACTCGCTGTATATATTTGCTTTTTGTAGTTGTAGTTGTAAGTGTTTAAAGTGGCGTAGTAAAGTAATTGAAGCGAAATGCTTGTCGTTATTACTACCTACGTCACAATATATATATATATATATATAAATAAACCGTAAGGGATATTTTTTTTGATAATATCCAATCGTCTGCTGCATTAGAAAGAAACAATTTTTTTTGTCTATTTAGTTGTTACGCACGTGACGATAAATTTATCTAAAGTGCGAGAAAAAGAAATCACGTGATTAGCATTTAATAAATTAAATTCTGAAAATTAATCTTTAAAAATTCACCAAAAATTATAAAATCGAGGTAAAGATTCGAAAAAAATATCATTTTAAAGGAAATTTTATGATCTTTCTCGTGATATAAATTTTATAGCCCTCAAATTATTATTTTAAATGCAAACTTAAAAAAGTTACAAAATCAGTTTAAAAGTTTAATTTTAAAAAATCTAAGAAGAATTTTTCAAAAATCTTTCTTAGTTCACCCCTACACAATAAGAAAAATCGCCATGCAAAATTTCAGCCCTTTAGGTCCAACGGTTTGGTCTGTGCGTTGTATGTCAGTCAGTCAGTCAGTCAGTGAATGAATGAGTCAGTTACGGAACTGTTTTATATATATAGACTAGCTGAAAACCCGCACTTCGCTACGGAGTACATTCAAAGTAAAAACATCGGTAAATGTATGCAATTAATGCCAATATATATATAATAAATACGACGATCAATGTATATAATTGATGTAAAATATATATATATTTATAAAAAAATTGTAAGGGATATTTTTATAGACAAAATAATGTAGAAGAAGATATTCAAATTAAATCTAATATAAAGAATACTAAAGAATATAGTACAGTTAATATAGTACAGTTTCTAGAACATTTCTTTTACTGTATTTTAATATTTTTTTGGATAATGTCCAATCGTCTGCCGCATTAGCAAGAAAAAAAATTATTTTTTGTCTATTTAGTTTTTATGCACGTGACGATAAATTTATTTAAAGTACCAGAAAAGGAAGTCACGTGATCAGCATTTAATAAATTAAATTCTAAAAATTAATCTTTAAAAATTCACCAAAAATCAGGAACTGGAGGTAAAGATTCGAAAAAAATTTCATTTTAAAGGAATTTTTATGATCTTTCTTGTGATATAAATTTTATAACCCTCAAATTATTATTTTAAATGCAAACGTAAAAAAAGTTTAAAAAACAGCTTAAAAATTTAATTTAAAAAAATCTAAGAAGAATTTTTGAAAAATCTTTCTTAGTGCACCCCTACACTATAAGAAGAATCGCCATGCAAAATTTCAGCCCTTTAGGTCCAGCGGTTTGGTCTGTGCGTTGTATGTCAGTCAGTCAGTGAATGAATGAATGAATGAGTCAGTTACGGAACTGTTTTATATATATAGATAAAGTAAATTTTTTTTTTTTTTGGGTGGGGGGAAAAGAAGTAATGTTTATGCAAGAAATATAAAAGCAAAAAATATGTCGTTTTTGATATGATTTCAAAAACTTATTCCGTGAAGTCTTTACTAGTCTCGAGCATTTACCAAATGTGTGATGGTTGGTTCAGTTTTGTCACTCGGGCTTTTCCTTTAGCATGCCCGTTCGGGCAGGTACAGAAATCAAGAACATGCCCGATGGGTATTTTCTGTGCCCCGAGCAAGTCAGGAACAGTATTTTTCGAGCGCTGAATTGAGATGACTTTTGCTTTCATTCGAAATAATGATTTATATTCTACTTACTAAGCTGTTATTTGAACGAATGGAAAATATTTTTCCATTCTAAAATACGTAATATTTCTTTTTTATCTCATTCCCTGGGATCTCCGATATTTTAGAATTATTTTGTAACTCCAGCTCAAGAAGTAACACAGAGGCCCTGAAATGTTAGTTTATTTCAGTGCCACTATGTTATTTTTCGTCACTTCCGTTTCGTTAAACGAAAAAAAGCCCCTCAAATTACAGCGAAAATGTAGATTTCTGTTATACTTTGGTTATTTAGATTCCAATCCATGACTTCTAATCAGAGGACAAAACTATGTTATCTTCATACATTTTATGGAATATACATTAAGTTTGGGAATACTTACGTAAGCAAACAATTACGTATATGCTTACGTAACGTTACTACGTAATTGCGTAACGTAATTACGTAACGTCATTACGCAATTAAGTAACGTCATTACTTACCGTTGTTAGGTAATTACGTAATTACGTAACGTAATGTTACGTATATGCTTACGTTCCGTTACGTTATCCCTTTTATTTCAGGATAAAGCCTTATTCACATCGTTTCCAGAGGATAGCGTCCGGCGATAAACATTTCACAGACCAATCACAGACTTCAACGCGATGAACACGTGATATGCTAAACCAGTCACAGGGTATGTGAACAATCTCGTCGCCAACGGAAGAAAGCTATCATGCACTGCGAAAGTAATGTAGACGAGGCCTAATACAGTCTATATTTTTAGGTCAACTGAACAAAACCTGATGGCCAACTGGAGGTCGCAGGTTCGAATCCACGGTGACGGAATTTTCGTAGAGAAATGAAGTATGATCGAAATGGCCTAACACTCAACAATTCACATGAATTTCAGTTAAGTTTAATCAGTCAAGACTTAGATTTTAGCATTTCGTAATTATGGATAGACCATTGTTTTCTAATAATTTCATCAGCAGGTTGATTTAAGGCTGCTGTGTTCTAAACCTATTGGCTTAACTCACTTCAATGTTAACCTAAGCATAAGATGTGTCCAAGGAGTGCCGACTTCGATTGAAAGATTTTTAAAAAAAATTGTATTCCGTAATAGAGAAAGAAATTTTACACCTTGGGGCATTTTTCGTTTTTAAAAAAATGCAAATAACATTTTAAAATTTAAATTATTCGCTAAAAAATCTGGTCTAGTGTGCTATAAATGCTCATAAATTTCTTTGGTGGACGCAATTTAGAAAATGAATCTCATTGCAAGGTGCCGAAAGTTCAGGCTATCTGAAAATACCATTTTTATTGGATTATCAGCATTGATGTAGCTGTCAATAGTAGACACATTTTCTGCATAGGTTAACATTGAGGTGATCGCATCCAATAAGGTTAGAAAACAGCAGCCTTAACGCATCCATACTTTTAATTAAGCATTTCTATATGTAACCTGTCATAAATTAAATAGAAGATTCTTGACTATTATAATTGCATTTCCGAATTTTTTTCCAGCTGTAAAAAAATCCCTAAAGCCCGATAACATGGAATTTAAATTTCGGCATAAATATAATTCATTTGATTGCGAAAGGCGTGTTAGTAGCTTTTCTATGATATATATATATATATATATATATATATAAATACATATATCGTAATAATATAAACAATTCAACATAAGCATAAAAATTAAAAAGCGGGCGTAGACTGTCAAACAAATTAACTTAAAGCCTACCCTAGCGTTGAAAACATAAAACTTTTCTATAAAAGATTGCGCAGTTGCAGCAAATCTACATATTGAAAATGGACAAATATGACTAAAAATAAATAATCCAACAGAGCAAGATAATTATAGGAAGAATGTAGACAAAAAACAAACAGAAAAAAGCACTTAGGGCTCCACGCACCATAGGCAAGATTCTGTAGTAGTGCCGGAACTAAACCAGAAATCGAGGTAACCGACTGGTCTCGTCATCAGGGAGCCTAACCAAATCAGTTACCTCAAGTGAACTTTCTGAATAGGATGCAGGTATAACCAAAATACATCCCAAGAACCCGAGATCCCCATTGAAACAGATAGTTCAGAAAGTTCCCCTTGAGGAAACTGATTTGGTTAGGCTCCCTGATTATGAGACCAGTCGGTTACCTCGATTTCAGGGTTAGTTCCGGCACTACTACAGAAGCTTGCCTCTGGTGCGTGGAGCCCTAAGTGCTTGTTTTCTGTTTTTTTTGGTCTACATCCTTCCTATAATTATCTTGCTCTATTGGATTATTTATTTTCAGTTATATATATATATATACTTAATAAACTCTGGTAAATAAAGAGCATTTTTTCTTATTAAACAAGGATGTTGCAATGCTTTGTATTATACATTATTATCTCCTTACGAAATTAGTTATATCAATGAAAAACAATAACTTTTAAATATGATAATTTTACAAAAAAATACCTGACTTTTACTGGTAAATACTTTAAGCGATGTAAGACAATAGTCAGGAATTAACCTTAAACATTATTGCTAAAAATGTATTAAATTTCGGTTTTACAACTTTAGCAATACAAAAATCTCAATTACCTTAATTCGCTTGTAAAAATAATTACACAGCAATAAAAAGCTTTTTGGCGAATTGTTTACAGTACTACTGTTAAACTTTGTTATCAGTTTGATAATAAATTTCGCTTCCCGAGTCCAAGCGGCAGGGAGGTTTTTTTTTTCCTCCTTGTTTAAATTTAGAAAATTGGAAAACTTTGGAATGAATAGATTTTTGTCAAATTTTATTTTCGTGGTTAAATATTCTGCTCGATTTCCCATAAGTCGTTGTATTGAAAGGGAATTTCAAGGACAGTCACGACTGAATAATACTTTTTATCGTTGGTAAAGTGCTTTTAATGATGTTTTCTTCCTTAAAAGCTTTTTTAAATGCCGTATTTACCCTCTATCGCTATTTTGTGAATGATTTTAAGTGTTATGAAAAGAACTGTTGCCACCAGTTTTTTCCTAAATTGTATAGCAGTATAATAATAAAAGGGGGCAGATAAGAGACGATTTGAATAACAAAAACTTTTAAATACAATGATTTTACAAAAAAATACTTGACTTATACTTTTGAATACTTAAAGCGATGTAAGACAATATTCAAGAACAAATCTTAAACTTAATAGCTAAAAATGTATTAAATTTCGGTTTTACAACTTTAGCAACTCAAAAATCTCTTATTACCTAAATTTGTTTGGAAAATTAAGGCAGCTTCATCAGCTTGCCATTTTCCCAAAAATCGAAATTGTAACTTTGAAGTTCTGCATGTTTTGAACAAATATTCTTATTATGAATATTAGGCGCTCGAACTGTGCCTTTTCAAGCGTAACTTTGCGTAATTTTTTTTAGTTTCAATGATTTTACTTTTTAGAGTTCTAAAACAAAATTGAATCGAAAGTAAAAATTAATATTGAGGGTTTTTTTATGCGACTGGTTCGTTATTTAATTTAAAATAGATAAATATGGATAATATTGCTGAAATGAACAGAAAATGTACGTCACGATACTTGTGATTATTTTTTTAAATTAAAAATATGAGCCTTATTAATTCCTTATGTACATGTGATCATTACAACAGGGCTCAGGCTAGCCTTGTAGTTCGTCGGCTTTCTGTTCTGAGGGAGCTCGGATCGAATCCCGACAAGCGCCATCCAATACCTCCGTGTCTAGACCGGATATGGGCACATTAAATCCGTAGAACCGAAAGTCCTTCTATATATATATATATATATATATATATATATATATATATATATGCAGTAGAACCCCGTTAAAACGAACTTCAAGGAACCAAAGGTTTTGTTTGCTATATTCGGTGGTTCGCTATATCCGAACCATTAAGAAAAATGTTCTTGTTCACGAAATATATAACTCATAAGTTGCTATGTATATTCAATAATGATGTATTGAAACAATGATAAAATCTATTAAAAATGATCATTAATGAATTAAATTGACTAAGATCGATTACATTAAACTGAAACAGTACTAATTAAATTAACTAATACCAATTAAATTAACTAATTAAATTAAATTAACTAATGTATATATGTATATATGTATATATATATGTATATGTATATATGTATATATATATATATATATGTATATATATATGTATATGTATATATATGTATATATATATATGTGTGTATATGAATGTGTATATATATATATATATATATATATATATATATATATATATATATATATATATATAAATATACTCGTATACAAAAAAAAACGACGCACCAACGAGAGGTAAGAGAAGGTGGGTGAGGATGCCGCCGCTGGGGTTGCTCGGTCAAAATTGCGGTGGCACCTGGCTAAATCGGATTCCGACCCTTGTGGTGCTATTATAACCCGGAGCCGCACCCCTCAGGCCGCTAGCCTTAGAACCAACAACAACACCAACACATTACTGAGGCTCACAGAAAAGTAAAAAATAGAGATCGAGAAAAAAGTAAAAAATTTTATCTAAAAATAAACCCAAATTGTAATGATCCCAGCTTTTTAAAATACATATTTTGTGTATTAACATGAAAAAAAAATACAAATAGGATAACACACACCCTATTTTTTAAGGTTAATTGAAGTTAGATTAAAGTTAATCTATTTAATTGTAATCAAATTTAATCCATTCCATTATTCACCTCCAAATAATTTTCCTTTTTTTTTTCTTTTTGTGTTTTTCTAATCGCCTATAACAGGGTTCCCAAACTTTTCCTGCGATAGAACACTTCGTAAATCATGAAATTTTAGCGGAACATCTTGTTCATTTTGTATGTTATGTATTTACACATAATAAATAAAAATTTTAAAAATGAGCGAAAGAAACATTAATTATTTATTTAGTATTCAGTAATTATGCATGAATACTTACATTTTTTAGATATTTTAGAACTTAAAATGAATGCGGGAAATAATCAGAGGCTTATGAGATGGGCATACAGCCCTTCAACTTTCAAATTGTCCACAGATATGGTAAATTGATAGTTCATGCCTATTGCTTAAGCCGTTTGATGGCAGAATAGAGAATTTAACATCGTAAGTAAGGTATAATGCTCTGTAAATAATTAATGTATCGTGTAAGAATACTGTATTAGTGTAAGCATCGTGTAACCTAAGTGTAACGTATCAGTATATTAATGTATTAAGAGTAATTTTAGCAACGTTTGTATAAATTTAATTTCATTGTCTCTAATGATGTATCAGGTGAGCTGTGTCTAACCATTGAATTTCAGATTTTGCCTTTAAACCAAAATCTTCCCAAAGGAGGGAGGGATTGTGATGTTCCATTACGGAGCTTTCAATAACGTCCCTCGCCAGATGAATCAGGCAATTTCTATGACCCGACGTCATCTAGTCTAACTTCTTTGGCCATCTAAGTTGCTTGATCTCTTCCCCATAGAGCACATTTGACATGTCATGGGAGGGCGATTACAACTATCCAGGAATCTCGGTGATTTAGCCCGACAGTTGGATACAATTTGGCGACACCATCCGGGAACTTTGTCAGTGTATGCCACGCCGGGTGACAGCTTGCATCCTAGCCAGAGGTGAACCGACGCCATATTGACTTCCACACTTTGTAATTCAGGGATAAATAATTCAATTGTTCTGAAATTTTAATCATTTCTTTCCTTGTGCATGTTTTTCATATCCACAAATTTTTGTAACAATCGGACCACACCTTCGTGGTGCGTCGTTTATTTTTTTTTAGAATGCATTTCTAGGATAGAAAAGCTTTATAAGGATCATTTTAGGACTGAGAAAATTGATTTATCTTTCAAAATGATTTTAGAAAAATGTTAAAATCTGAATTTTTTGCACATTCAATCTTCTTGTTCATTATGAACATGAACCAATATTTTTACTTCATTTCTTTTTGCTTGAAAATTACGCTTCCTTCCCCTCTAAAAATAAATGAATATCTAGTAAGATTTTGCCTTATATGAGTTTTTTCTTTCATTTCCTTTATCATCGTTCAATATATTTACAACAAGATGTTTTGAGCCATTGAAAAAAGGGAAAAATAATAAGATAAGAGTAGAATAATTTTTTTCCCTAAAGTTTTCAATTTAGGATCAGAGCGAGAATAAAAAAATCTGATCGAAGACAAGAAAAAATTTATTTTTATGCGACTAAAATACCCTATGTATTGAGGCAACATGAATAAATTTATCAGTAGTAAATAAAATTACAAGTGTTGGTATTTTTCTTTTGGCTGTTTATACCGCTATAAAAATGCGTGTTTTATTTGACGTTGCTTCATAAAATATCTTAATAAGGGATGAAAAGGATGAGAAAATTTATTCTAACCTCGACGCTTTTCTATAGTTCTACGATCCAGAATTTGATCTACCAGTTATTAGACAGGTGTCCCAGTGTTTCAGGCACTTCATTTTTTAATATATATATATATATATATATATATATATATATATATATATATATATATATATATATATATATATATATATATTGTTAGATATATTTGTGCTTTCCTCAAAGAAAGAGAAACTGTCACATGCCACACCAGATAAGCACCACTTGTTCAGAATTCATGTAATTCCACTGTTGTTCAATGTCGCGTATTGTCTTGTGTCGTAGTTAAGATATTAATGTGAAAGATGCATATTAAAACTTAAACTTAAATTACTTAGCCTCAGTTGTTTATTATCCAATATCCTGATTCTCTACAACTCCAGTGCTCTGCTGTGACGATAGCGCTGACGTGCTACATAGAATAAGGTAAGCTTATTTTTGCCTTACTTTGATTCGCGAGTGATTTATCCAACACACACACACACACACACACACACATATATATATATATATATATATATATATATATATATATATATATATATATATATATATATATATATATATATATATATAGGAAAGAGGCAGACCGTACCAGAAGATTGCGGAATAGCTACGTTGTGCAGAATGGCTACTAGATGTCGCTGAGGTTTGCGCGGCAAGGTAAAACGTGCGTGAAGAGAAAAACGACACAGCGGTCGTAGGGAGTGACGAGTTAGGTCATCTCCGCGAGACTGCCCACGCATCGAATTGATTTGTGTTAAATGGTGGAGAGATCGGTTATTTTAATTCTGAATGTCCCTATAACTGTCTAGTAAATGTCCCGTGTAATTGTCATGTCCCAAGAATAATAAATAATGTTCGTTTGTGCAAAAGTTGCATTATCATTCCCCTAGACATCTTGCCATCCTATAAACTTGGGGGATCGCCCCGGATGGACTTTGAGGACTTTGAGGACAATTAGTGACTGTGGTTAATTTATATAAGTGACTGTGATATGAAAGAACAATCCGTGGATTATAGTGATATACTTTTTGGATTTATTGTGTTATATTTTGGATACACGGTGAATTCCTCTACTGATGCGAAAGCAACTACTGATGCAAGAGTCCTGCGAGAAAAGGTAGGATACCTTCTTTTTATAACTCTATTGCTGAGAAAAAGATTTATGAAAAATGTCTACTACTATTAATTATAACAAGAATACGCGCAAAGAGGACATAGTGAATGTTCTTACTGAGATTGGTGAGCAGTGCATTGCAAAAGAAACGATTATAGAGTTAAAAAATAAACTTGAGAGATCTAAAGCATTCCAAGATGACCCGGAATTTGTAATGAATCTTCTTAACCGAATAATTGAGGATCGGCAGCCAAAAGCTGAGCTTGAACTGCAGCTAACAAACTCAAAACTAGAATTAGAAAAATTAAAGCTCCAACGCATAGAACGAGAGGTAGAACTTTGCAAATCGAAAGCAGAAGTAGCAGCTCAAGATGTATCAAATACTGAGGTTTGTGATCTTGAAAATTTGATTAAAAGTGTAAAAACTCTAACAATACAGTTGCCGACAAAAGCGGAAAATTTTAGCCTTTTTTTCCAATCATTGGAACGAGCGTTTAAAGTTAAGGATGTCCCAGAGAAATTGAAATCCGAAATTCTTATAAATATTCTCGGAGAGAAGGCCCATAGCATTTTACTGTACGTTAAAGATGATGAAATGAATGACTATGAGTTAGTTAAATCTTTAATCATGAAAGAATTCCAACCCACGGCTCAAGAGTGTCTACTTAATTTTAGAAGAGCTAGAAGGCAGGTGAATGAGACGCATGTTCAGTTTGCAACACGCTTAAATGCAATGTTCCAATATTATCTCAAAATCCGTAATGTTTCTGATTTTAAACAACTTTTTGACCTAATGGTGAGCGATAAATTTTTAGACACACTAGATGAAGAAACAGCTTCTCACATTAAAATCACACAGGCCGACTCGTGGCTGACGCCGGAACAGCTAGGAAAGACTTGTGACGTTTTTTTTGTTTCTAAAAATAAAACTTTGCATGAAACGCGGAACTATTCGAATGTTCGTTCTAGGAATGAAAGTGACGCTATCAAAGATCGTACAAAATTTGAATATGGAAACCATTCCCCGAGGCAGTTTCAGAGACAGAATCAAAAATTTCCTAGTAGAGAACCTATATCTTGTTATGTTTGTGGGGGGCCGCATTTTGCTAGAAACTGTACAAAGAAATTGTCGAATGCAGAAAACAAAAGTGACCAAAAATACGGAATCAATCACGTTTCAACTTCTATCCCAACTCAAAATGACTATTTATTCAGTGAGCTCCAATATGTCGATGTGTTTATAGACGGAAAACCCTTAGTCGCCACGGTAGACAGTGGTGCGAGTTCGATAATCGTAAACAAGAATTTTGTTTCGGCTGCAAAGCCAATTCATTCTCAGATTGTTTTGACAAGTGTGTTCGGTGAGCGCCGGCTGGAGAAGGTTTACAAGTTTCGCATTTCGCTACGCGAAGGCGGGAAAGCGCGAGAAGTCTTGGCTGCGAGCTCTGAGATTGTTGCGGAAGTTATTTTGCCAGCGAAAATTTACGACATGTTATTGAAACCAGAGGAGGCGGTGGCGCCGATGAGCAGTACATGCTTGGAAACGGGAAAACATTTAGAGAGCGCGAATGTAAACAACGATTCATCAGCTTCGTTCTTAGTGAAAGTATCCGAATCGTATAATGATTGCCCTTTTGACCTGTCACACATTACTGACTGTAAATTGAGAAACGAAATTCACGCGCTTGTTCAAAATTATGAGCCAAACAAAACAGAAACTACTGCTTTGAGAATGAAAATAATTCTGACCGATGAAAGACCCATTTGTCAAAGATCACGCAGGTTGTCGCTTCCTGAAAAGAGAGAAGTCGAAAAACAAATAAATGATTGGTTAGAGCAAGGGATAATTAGGGAGAGTTGCTCTGATTTTGCTTCGCCTGTTGTGGTGTGTAGAAAGAAGGATGATACGATGCGTTTGTGCATTGACTACAGAGCTTTGAATAAGCGAATAGTTAGAGACAGATATCCGCTACCTGTTATCGAGGAAGTGTTGGATAAGTTAGAAAATGGAAGGGTGTTCACGACCCTCGATTTGAAAAATGCTTTCTTCCATGTAGAAGTGGATGAGGCAAGTAGAAAATACACTGCGTTTGTAACAGAGTCAGGCCAGTATGAATTCCTAAGAGCACCGTTTGGTTTGTCTATTAGCAGCAATTACTTTCAAAGATACATCAATTACGTGTTTAGAGACCTATTGAGAGACGGGACTTTAGTTATTTATCTAGACGATATGATAATCCCAGCTATCAATGAAAAAGAAGCGCATAAAAAATTAAGTCGTGTGTTAGAAACAGCTTCCAAGTATGGTCTTGAGTTAAACCTTAAGAAGTGCCGATTTTTGCAGAGGAAAATCAATTTTTTAGGCCACATCATTGAAAATGGTACTATTCGACCGTCATTAGAGAAAACTGCAGCAGTCCGTTGTTTTGCTGAACCCAAAAATGCCAAAGAAGTACAGAGTTTCCTGGGGTTGACAGGATATTTTAGAAAGTACATACCTTCATATGCCATTATAGCAAGACCACTTAGTGATTTATTACGAGCCTCAAAACCTTTCGAATTTGGCTTTGAACAGAAAATAGCCTTTCAAAAACTTAAGGACGCGCTGTCTAATGAACCCCTGTTACACCTTTACAGAGAAGGGCAGAAATTGGAATTACACACGGACGCAAGTAAACTTGGGTTAGGAGCAATACTTTTCCAGCAGAGTGATGATGGGCGCTATTATCCAATTCAGTATATGAGCAAAAAAACCTCTATCCAGGAAGAAAAATTGTGTAGCTATGAACTTGAAGTACTTGCGATTATCCAGGCTTTAAAAAGATTTCGAAATTTTTTATTGGGAACCAAATTCAAAATTTTCACTGATTGTGCGGCATTTGCAAAAACCCTAGATAAAAAGGAACTTACACCAAAAGTTGCCAGATGGTCATTATTCATGCAAGAGTTCCAATATGAAGTAGTACATCGCCCTGGAAAACAAATGCAACACGTTGATGCATTGAGCAGATTCCCCGTTATGCTTGTGAATAGTGATGAATCGACTTACAAAATTGTTAATGCTCAAGAAAGTGACGAATATATCAAAACCATCAAGAAACTGTTACAGGCAGGCAAAACCTCCGAACTTATCTTGAATAATAATGTCTTGTATAAGATTGATAATGATGAAGAGTTACTGGTAGTACCTGAAATGATGCAAGTGGACGTTGTGAAGCATGCACATTCGTTTGGACATTTTGCTGCTGTAAAAACTGAAGACTTGGTGAAACGCAATTTTTATTTCCCAAACATGAGAAAGTGTGTTGAGAATGTGATAAGAAACTGTGTTGAATGCATAGTGGTAAATAAGAAGACTGGGAAAGGAGAAGGACTGTTACATCCTATTCCTAAGGAAGATTCGCCATTATCAACATATCATGTGGATTTCATTGGACCACTGCCAACAACCAATAAGAATTACAATCACATTTTCACGGTCGTAGATGCATTTACAAAATTCACATGGCTTTATCCAACTAAAAGTACCACAGCGCAAGAAGCCATCGAAAGACTAAAGCTACAGCAGAAAACCTTCGGGAATCCTTCGACCATAATCAGTGATCGAGGAGGAGCTTTCAGATCCAACGAATTCAAAGAATACTGCACTAAAGAGAATATCCATCATGTACAAATAACTGCGGGAGTACCAAGAGCAAATGGTCAAGTGGAAAGAATACATAGAACTCTTATCCCGGTATTAACAAAGATGTCCTTAAATGATCCCGCGAAGTGGTTTAAACATGTAGACTCACTGCAAAGAGTGTTAAACTGCAGTACGTCACGTAGTACTAAGTACTCACCGTTTGAATTACTCATAGGAACCAGAATGAAAAATCCCGAGGATGCCATTATAAGAAATTTGCTTGTGGAAGAAAGTCAAGATCAATTTAATCAACATCGTGATAGCATTAGGAAAGACGCTAAACAGAATATTTTAAAAATTCAAGAGGAGAATCGTAAGACTTACAATAGAAAACGCAAGGAAGCTTATCAGTACAAGCAAGGAGAACTGGTGGCAATTATGAGAACTCAGTTTGGAAGCAAGCTGAAACTCCGACCGAAATATTTTGGACCCTACCGTGTTACTAAAGTTAAATACCATGATCGCTACGATGTCGCCAAAATTGGAGATCATGAAGGACCAAATGTTACATCTTCATCAGCGGACCAAATGAAGCCCTGGACCAAATGTTGACTTATATAAATGTTTTGGCCAGAATTTAATGTTTGTAAACTGTATACTAATCTATGTGTTTTTGTTTTTTTAGTTCGTGTATTTTAGATCCTAGGCTGTTGCAGCAGTGAGGACACTGCTAGTCAGGATAGACGAGCGCTATAGGAAAGAGGCAGACCGTACCAGAAGATTGCGGAATAGCTACGTTGTGCAGAATGGCTACTAGATGTCGCTGAGGTTTGCGCGGCAAGGTAAAACGTGCGTGAAGAGAAAAACGACACAGCGGTCGTAGGGAGTGACGAGTTAGGTCATCTCCGCGAGACTGCCCACGCATCGAATTGATTTGTGTTAAATGGTGGAGAGATCGGTTATTTTAATTCTGAATGTCCCTATAACTGTCTAGTAAATGTCCCGTGTAATTGTCATGTCCCAAGAATAATAAATAATGTTCGTTTGTGCAAAAGTTGCATTATCATTCCCCTAGACATCTTGCCATCCTATATATATATATATATATATATATATATATATATATATATATATATATATATATATATATATATATATATATATATATATATATATATATATGTGCGAAGTGGAAATGTCCACGCTCCGACTTCAACCAACGATAGCGCCCTCTGTGACGAAACGAGGAGTGAGCCAGAAGACGCGATGAGCTGAACGAGTAATGACTGGGCAAGAGGCGCGACAGTTATGACGAACTTTCCCCCCTTTAAATTTCAAACTGTAAATGCTGCCCCACTGTAAATAATGCCCCTAGATTAGATTTATATATCATTAAACGTTTCATATCGAGTCCGTGTTCGTGTCTCTGTGTCCACATGGGCGCTCGGCCGTTTTTACCCGAGCACTGGATTTGGATTTGGAGCTTCAACATCCAGTGAAAATGGATGCCCTGTGGTTCCTGCTATCTTGATGCTGTTTGGATACCTCTACATGTGATGATATTCTGCTGATTCATTCTGTGAGTACTTTCGTTTTCGTTGATTAATTTTCAAAGTATTTACCACCTGTTCTAAGATGAAAGAATTTGGTCTGATTTTAACTGATTAACAAATACTTGCACCTATTTCGATGAATAACACATTCGCTTTGATGATTTTGAAGAATTTTGATGGTTTAGAATATTTAAAAGTTTGTGTTATTTTGAAGAATTTTCATGTTTTAAGAAGATTTAAAAGTTTGTTATTTTAGAAGATTTAAAAGTCTGTGTTATTTTGAGAAATTTTGATGCTTCTACTGATTTTAATATTTGTGCTATTTAAAAGAATTTTTTCGTGATATTTTGAAGAACTTGTATTATATTGAACTATAAAATTCTATTGTTTTGAATATTTTCGTATGATAGTATTGGTGTGGTTAAATTTCAAATCATGAAAACCTTGCAAGAAATTCCACATATTCGTGACGCAATGAAAAAAGATTCAACTAATAGCTTCAAAATTTTACATAAATTAATTTATGGATCTGATGACGGTCTGCTTAACCGTAAACATTTACGTGAATTTTCTGGTTTTAATCTTTTAACTTTTGATGTTGACGAAAAGAAAATATCACTTGCTCATGATTTTACCTTGCAAGAGTTAACGTCTGTCTGCAACTTGTTGTCATTAAATTTTTCTGCTGATATTAAGCAATGTGTGTATACAATTTTAAATGCATTATGTGACTTTTCACTACTGGAAAGGATCACTTCAGAATCTGAGTCAGATTCCAATGAAGACGAAACACACGTCGGGGAAAAATTGTTTTCGCCCAAAAACGCTGATTCACCAGCTCGATTGGATTTTGAGCCTGACCAACGCGGAAGTAAACAGAATTTATTGCTAAGTACGACAGATTCCTTTCGTTCCCCCTTTTCGTTGAAAGATCTGGTAGAATTAATTAGGCCGTTTACTGGAAAGGACGACACGCCTATTGAAAGTTTTGTTTTCGAAATAGAAGAATTTTTTTCACTGTATGAGATTAAGAATCCCGTCCATCAGCTCATCTTTGCAAGAAAATGTCTTTCGGGTTCCGCGTTAAATTTAATAAGATCTCTTCGTGGTATTAACTCGTGGAATGAGTTGAAACAAATTCTCTTGGATGAATTCTCCGATACGATTAATAGCATTCAAATACACCAAGCTTTGCAACAGCGCAAATTGAAACCACACGAGACACTGTCGGAATATTTGGTTGAGCTGAGACAAATCGGTGCTAGAGGTAACGTTGATGAAAGCTCTGTAATTGAATATTTTATAAGTAGAATTCCTGATACTTCCCCTAATAAGATCCTTCTTTATGATTGTAAAACCATTAGTGCATTAAAAGATAAATTGAAAACCTATGAAAAATTGTTCAACTTAACTAAACAAAAGTCCGGTAATTACAAAAAGCCATTTGGGAGATTTGATGATAAAACTAGTGCTAAAAAAGACAATTTCTTTCTTGGAAACACTCCTATGGTTACATGCTATTTTTGCAACATGCAAGGGCACAAAAGTTCTGAATGTCACAATCGAGACCGCGGAAAACGGTGTTATGGCTGTCGAAATTTTGGACACATCCATTCAGAATGTCCAAAAAATGCAAATTCAAAAGCTAGTAATGATAAAATTAAAACTAAAAATAAAGGAGATGATAAACACGTCAATTCAGTATTACTAAATCCTATGCATATTGATATAACTGTTGACAATGTTTCTGTAGTTGTTCATTTTGATACTGGTGCATCTGCTACTCTCATTCGCGCAAAAATTTATCAACAAATTGGTAAACCACCTCTTAAACCATCTTGCATTACATTTTCTGGACTTGGTTGCAACAAAATCCACTTGTGTTTTTCAAGGGAACTATTGAAATCCAAAGTAAGGTGATACAAACAAATATCCATGTTGTTCCTGACAAAGACCTCCCTTTTGATGGTATTGTGGGTATGGACTGTATTAGTCAAACTCAATTTACTTTTGTAAATAATGGTATACAAATAATTAATGATAATGATGATTCTAATGTTTTGGTGAATGTTGCGAATGTTTTTGACGAAACTGATAATCTAGATTTAGCCCACATTCTGAACAAAGATATTAAAGAACAAGTAACTGATTTGATTCAAAATTATAAGCCTCTAAAAACCAAGACAACTGATCTTACGATGAAAATTGTCCTTACTGATGACAAACCCATCGCTCAAAGTCCCCGTCGACTTGCATTTTCTGGGAAGCAAGAAGTTGAGCGACAATTAACCAACTGGCTAGATGAAGGAATAGTATCGCCCAGTTCTTCTGACTTTGCTGCTCCAATCGTTTTGAGCAAAAAACCTGACAATTCGATTCGAATTTGTGTTGATTATCGACGCCTAAATGCAAAAACAGTTAAGGATAGATTCCCACTTCCTCTTATTGATGATGTACTGGATACTTTGCAAAATTCTAAAATTTTCACTAATCTCGATCTCAAAAATGCGTTCTTCCACATTGATGTACACCCCGATAGTCGAAAATTTACTAGTTTTGTTACGCCTTCCGGTAAATATGAGTTTAATAAGGTTCCTTTTGGGTTATGTAACTCCCCAAGTACCTTTCAACGATACATTCAACTTGTCTTTCGAGATCTTATCAAGCAAGGTATTCTAATTGCCTATTTGGATGACCTCATTATACCTTCTCTGAGCGAGGAAGATGCTCTTCAAAAATTAAGTCAAGTTTTTCAAACTGCTTCCAATTACGGTTTGGAGTTCAACTTTAAAAAATGTAACTTTCTTCGACGACAAATCCAATTTTAGGCCATAGAATTGAAAACGGACAAATCTGACCCTCTGAGCATAAAACACGAGCTGTCCTAAGTTTCCCTACACCTAAGACACACAAGCAAATTCAAAGCTTCCTTGGACTAACAGGCTATTTTCGTAAATTTATTAAGAACTATTCATTAATTGCAAAACCACTGAGTGACCTACTTCGAAATGATACACCTTTTCACTTTGGACCTGAACAAGAAAAAGCGTTCCGTACTCTTAAAGAATGCCTTTCAAACGAACCACTCCTTCACATTTTTACTCCAGGTTCACCTCTTGAATTGCACACTGATGCAAGTTCTCTTAGCTTTGGTGTCGTCTTACTACAAAAATCTGCTGATGATGATAAATGGCACCCTATACATTATATGAGCATTAAAACTTCCCCCCAACAATCTAAATACTCCAGTTATGAGCTTGAGGTTCTCGCAATAATTGAAGCTGTCAAGAAATTGCGAATCTATCTTTTAGGAACTCACTTCAAAATTATAACCGATTGTGCCGCGTTTCAAAAAACATTAAGCAAAAAAGATTTGACTCCAAAGATTGCTCGATGGGCCATGCTTCTTGAGGAATTTGATTTTGAGATTCTACACCGAAAGGGTAAGAAATTGCCGCATGTTGATGCTTTGAGTCGTTGCATTGCTTATCATGTAGCTCACCATGACCCTATCACACTTAAAATTGCCAATGCTCAGGCTGATGATGAACATATCACAGCCTTAAAAACTCTGTGTTCTACTACCAACACCAATGAATACACCCTAAAAAATGATGTTTTGTACAAGATTGACAACGGTGATGAACTCTTGGTTGTTCCACAATCTCTCAAGACAGGCATAATTCGTGAAATTCATGAAAAAGGACATTTTGCAGTTTCAAAGACCGAAACAATGATTAAACGTGATTCCTACATTCCAAAATTTCACCAAAAAGTTGAACGTGTGATCGGAAACTGTGTTCATTGTATTCTGTACAATCGTAAAAAAGGTAAACTCGAAGGCATTTTTCATCCCATTCCAAAGGGTCAAGTGCCTTTAGACACATACCACTGTGACTTTCTTGGACCACTTCCTTCCACCAATAAGAACTATCAATACATATTTTCGGTTGTTGATGCGTTTACAAAGTACCTTTGGATATATATACCCAGTAAAATCAACTTCGACAAAAAACGCCATTGATAAGCTTAATCTACAACAGTCCAATTTCGGTAATCCTAAGAGAATAATCACTGATAAAGGTAGTGCTTTCACCTCTAAAGATTTTGAGCAATATTGTAAAGATGAAGACATTGAACTTGTCCAAATTGCTACTGGTGCATGTGCCTCGCGGCAACGGACAAATTGAACGATTACATCAAACCCTTATTCCTGTCCTGTCTAAACTTTCTATTGATGACCCTGCAAAAATGGTACAAGTACACATCTTCTGTCCAAAGAATCATTAACAGTACACCTTCTGATGCTACCAAATATACTCCCTTCGAACTTTTAATTGGCATAAAAATGAAAAACAAAGACCTCAAAATTAAACAAATATTAAATGAAGAATATCTTGATTCACTGATTAATGACAGAAACGACCTACGTATTGTCGCTAAGAAAAACATTGAGAAATTACAAGCGAGTAACAAGAAAGACTTTGATAAACATCGCAAATCGCCATCGATTTATAACACTGGTGATCTTGTAGCCATTCAATGGACACAATTTGGCACTGGACAAAAACTGCGACCCAGATTTTTTGGTCCCTATTTAATTCACAAAGTACTTCCGAATGACAGATACCAATTTGAAAAAGTCGGGTCACATGATGGACCAAACCTAACGTCTACGGCCAGTGATTACATGAAAAAATGTTCGTCATAGTACATTCATTATATTATTTGAACATTACTTTTTGTGTTTGTGATGTACTTTTTATATTTACTCCATATATTATTCAAGAACAATCTTCATTCCTTTTAAATTTCATTTCTGAACTGAATCTCTAAGACACTCTGAACTGTTCGATTGGACGACATCTTGTTTTTTCAATCGTGATGTTAGAAAATGATGTTTCTTAATTGTGATGTTAACAAATGATGATGAACTTGTGATGTTTGATGAAAACGTGACGTCGACACGCTGCTAAAATGATGTTACCTGCACGTGACTTGGATGTCGGCTTTGATGTGGCGCCAGCTCCATCTCGTCGTTACACCTGTGATGAAAAATTTCTTTCGATGCCAACTGATGCAAATGAGACCGTCCAAACGACTTTGTCCGTGTGTTTGTGGAGAGGATTTTCGGAGAACATTTCTTCTGCTTTCGTTTCTCTCTCTTTCTTTTTATTTTGCAGTTACTGTCTGTTCTGTCGTCCCCAAACCTGCTGTCCCGGAGTTCCGGTCCCGCCAGGATGAGCCAAGTGCGAAGTGGAAATGTCCACGCTCCGACTTCAACCAACGATAGCGCCCTCTGTGACGAAACGAGGAGTGAGCCAGAAGACGCGATGAGCTGAACGAGTAATGACTGGGCAAGAGGCGCGACAGCTATGACGAACATTCCCCCCTTTAAATTTCAAACTGTAAATGCTGCCCCACTGTAAATAATGCCCCTAGATTAGATTTATATATCATTAAACGTTTCATATCGAGCCCGTGTTCGTGTCTCTGTGTCCACACATATATATATATATATATGTATATATATATATATGTATATATATATATATATACATACATACATATATATATATATATATATATATATATATATATATATATATATATATACCCAACAAACACAAAGGCATCGGGCCGGGGTCGGAAGGTTCCGGCCAGCCGATTTCACCACTGCCGGGCCGGCGCATTAGGTCAGTATCGTTAGGTCAGTATCACGGCTGTGTCCTCTCGCCCGCGACTACCCCGTCGACTGCCGGGCCGCTTCCGGTAGGATTCGAGCCATCGTTCATCCGACTACGAACCGTTAGGCAGCCGCGATTAAGCCATCGATGCGGACAGATAGCCGGAACGTAACCGGAGGTTGACGGGCCGGTTACGGGAGCAATAATTGGTGTCGACATACCGTCATCTACCCATCTCGTAAACAGCAATGTGCCGTAGGTCCGGGCATCATGCCAGCATTCTACCAGAATCGGACCGCCGGCAGTGTTTCTAAGTTTTGCGTAGGACCCTTTTGTTTATATGCTTTTTATTATTATTTATTTCATTGACGATTAACCTCTGATATCAACCCTTTCACTTTTATTATTTTTTTGCCTTCATATTTCTAGTATTCTTTCCAGTTTTGCCTTATGTATTTTTAGGTATTACCAAATACTGATCTTTGTTATTACCTAAAAATTTACTTGTTAGAACAAAACCTCATTTTGTATTAAGATACATTTACCCAAATTTGAAAGTTAAGATAACATTAATACCAACCATTAAAGCTAAATCATCTTTCCACTCGATCTAAGGTTACAGTTTGTTTTTTTTAAATTTAGAATGAGATTATAGTATGTAAAACAGTACTACTTTAATAATTAACCCAAAAAACTTGTACTTCCCCAGTATAAAATTTATTAACATAATTTGATAAATTTATAAACATAAATTTGATACATTCTTCAAACCTGAGTAATGTGTAGTGTGTATGATGAAGCCCATCTTTGTGAGCTTGTGAAAACTTGCTCAGAAGAATTTATTTAAATTATTTTTTGGTGTAGAGTTAATAAATGCTCTACAGATAAGAAAATTATTTTTTGCATAGTTTTGTGAATTAAAGAGTAATTCATTAAATTCTTATGTCATTTTAAAAAAATATTTTCTTTTCTATTATATTGGACTTAATATCCAACACTTGATAGTACTATTTTTGAGAAATAGTACTATGATAGTAATATCTTCTATTGTAATTTTGAGAAAAATTATAGACACATGTTTTTAAATACAGAAAAGAGCTGGTTTAAAGTAAAAATAGTTTATTTAGAAAGTACATAGCACATTTACACAATTTTTTTCTATATTTTCTACAAAACAGGATCCTTTCGCTGTACCTCTGGCTCCATCTTTACAGCATCTAGGGAAAAAAAAGAAAGAGAAAATCAGTTCATAAATTTATGTGAAAGGAAAATGACTCCCATCCCCAGATATAATTTATGAATCAAAAGAATTTATTTAAATTATTTTTCTATGTAGAGTTAGTAAATGCTCTGCAGATAAGAAAATTATTTTTTGCATAGTTTTGTACATTAAAGGGTAATTTATTGTTGTAAAAATAGTTGATTGTTGAAAGTAGTTGAAAAATTCATTGTTGATAAAGTAGAATTAAATAAATCCAATTAGGAAATATAAATTCTGAGACAGGGGTTTAAAAAAACTTGATACAAAACAGCACCCAACACATGAGTGCAGTTTTAAATCTGTTGTCATTTTATTGATAACTACTTCCAAGAAGTAAATTCCTACCACATTTTTTTTGTAAAACCAATTACATACTGTGAAAACTACATCATGTAAAAAATATTTACTTGATTAAATAAATATACTAATAGAAAATAGTTATAAAATATTTGTTAAAGAGTATTCCCCTTTTCACTAAATTTCTCTCTGTACAGTAGAAAATCCAACCATGTCGATTAATTTGTTATTATAGATATAAATAAAATAGGGTAGATTGCCTTGATAAGAGTACAATTAAGTTTTTAATGTTGAGCATAATTTCAGCTCAACGTTGAAAGCTGAATCAGAGACTTGTCTATAATGACACCAAAATTTCCTCTTCACTATTGACAATAATGCTGTTGAAAGTAGAGAAACACAAGAATAAAGATTGAATGCTAAGTAAAACATTAGCATACAAAATCTTAAATTTCTAAATTTGATTACAACATGCCATAGAGAGCATTAATACAGATGCTGGGTCAGATTTAGAAATTTAAGATTTTATATAGTATTCAATCTTCATTCTTGTGTTTCTTTACTTTCAACGTGAGAGTGATTCTCGATAGTGAAAAGAAAATTTTGTTGTCATCTCAAGTCTCTCAGTCAGCTTTCAATTATTGTACTCTATCAAGGCATTCTAATCTATTTTATTTATATCTGTAATAACTAATCATTTAATTGACAGGATTGAATGTCTTACTGTACTGAGAAATTTAGTGAAAAGGGTGAATACTCTTTAACAACTAATCTATTACTATAATAATGAATAAAGTAAAACTTTATTATATGATGTAGCTTTCACAGTAATTGGTTTTACAAAAATTGTGGTAGAAAGTAATTTGGGATACTAACTTCTGCATAGTATTTTAATAGAGCATATCTTTTGTTACTTAATTGTCAAATTATGGTGGGGATCTGTGTATAAAATATTTTTTTATTTGTGAGCAGCTGTTATTAGGGATAACCACAGTAAAAAATTATTCAAAATATACTATTTAGATTCAGTAATTACTAAACAATTGTTATGATATATTGTTTGATTAGTCTAGGTTAATTTGAAAAATGAGGTGGGTAATATTGACTAGCTGTCAATGTTGAGTGAAATGGCATAGATTATATTATAAAGCGTGAAAAAACACTTAGACTTTTTGAACCAAGCTTCTAACCCAAATTTAAGTTTTTAAAAAAATATTTTGCTAATGAGAGTATTTTCACAGATCTTAACAATGGAATAGAAAACCCGTATAGTCAACAAATTCATGGATAAACGATTCAGTTCTAAAAGCAAAAAGCCTGGTTTCTGTATACTGTTGTAACATGATTATTATAAAAGTATACAGAAACCAGGCCTTTTGCTTTTAGGGCTGCATCTTTTATCCATGACTTAGTTGACAATACAGGTGTTATGTTCCATTCCTTAGATCCATGAAAATATTTCCAATTTTAAAAGTTTCATTAATTTTTTTTTTAAATTTTGGTTAGAAGTTCGGTTTGAAAAGTTAAAAGTATTTTATTGCACTTTGTAAAATAATCTATGCTACTGCACTCAACATTGACAGCCAGTCAATCTTTGTATGCTTGCATCATTTTTCAACTTAACTTAGATAAACCAAATAATACACCATAAAAAAACCTACACACTTGCAAACATAACCTTATTATAGTCAACAATTATTTAATAATTAACTGAACCTAAATAATATATTTTGGAATATTTTTTTACTGCCCTTATCCTTACACTTTATAATAACAGCTGCTCACAAAAATATATTTTATGTGACAGATCTCCACCAAAATTTGACAATGAAATAATAAAATTAAATACTAGGCAGAAGTTAGTATTCCAAATGACATTCAACTACCTATTAGCTCATCAACGAATAATCTAATACATCTAAAAGCAATATTATTATTATTATTACTTCTGTAAGGAATTATGAATGAACATCTAACTACTTCTCATGAAATTCTGATAATTAAATTAAAAAATTTTTAACATTAACTATCAAGAGTAAAATAACCCTTGGCATTTTATATCTTTATAATATAAAAATATAAAATTTTTTTTGGTAAGCAGTTATGATAAAAGACTTTCACAAGAGTCACGGTTAACTGAAGTCCCTGAACTGCACTTTCAGACATACCTAATACTTTAATAACATGCTTGCCAGCTAAAAATATAATGAATAAGGAAATCAATATCAATCCACAAATTACTGCAACCAAAGTTTATGAAAATGTTCGGATTAGCGTATAAAATATACAAAGAGAAATTTGAAAATTTGAGTTGTTTATTAATTAAGAATTATGTAATAAAAATATTTTTTATGGTTTTTCATAGAAAAATTCAAATTTAAGTACAAAAAATAAATTTTAAAAAAATATATTATCAACTTTGTGATTTTGCCCACAAGTTCACTGCTGAAAAAAATAAAGGATATCTAGAGAATAAAAAAAAATGGGTTCAGTGAGGTTAAAATGAACTTACAGATTATGAATCGAGCACACTGCCAAGTGAGTTGTGGAATCTTTTCATGGAAATCACAATGAGGTGAAGATTGATTCCAGTTTCAGAATTCTGTAAAGAAACCAATATTTTCTTACAATGCCATAATAAAAATTAGAGTGATTTGTGACACCAAGAAGCATTGAAAAGCAGAGTTCATTATTTATTTATTTATTTTACAAATGCCACACACTACCAAAAATAGCACCTATGCAATCAGTGCACGTGCTCTCCAATACTTCTCAACAAGATCAGTAAAACGTTTTAGTGCAGAGCACTCGTCTATTTGCTTATCAGTGAAATAAAAAAGGTAGTATGACCCCCTTACATGTATACTTTGGACCATAGGCGTAGCGTGCTTCTAACATTTGGGACGGATACAAATTGAATTCAGCTAGGGCCCTTCTCAGCGCATTGACTACCGATCAATCCTTAAAATTTGAAATATGATTTTTTGAAATTGAGTAACAATAGAATTGATGTTTGAGTAGTATTCAAAAAGTTATACAATGAGAAAAATAAATGTAATATAAATAAAAGAAGAAAAAAAATGTAGCATGCTTCTAACATTTGGGACGGATACAAATTGAATTCAGCTAGGGCCCTTCTCAGCGCATTGACTACCGATCGATCCTTAAAATTTGAAATATGATTTTTTGAAATTGAGTAACAATAGAATTGGTTTGAGTAGTATTCAAAAAGTTATACAATGAGGAAAATAAATGTAATATAAATAAAAGAAGAAAAAAAAATGTAGCATCGAATTTTTGTTATGGATCATATCATTGTTAAAAACTATGTTAGGGCTAAAGACATAATCGGTATTTTCAGTGTCACAGTTTGAAAAAAATGGGAAAAAACCAACTTTTTAAAAAGTTTTCTACAATTTTCTGATTTAACTGAACCAAAAATTTCTCCTCACATGAATTTTCAAATCAGATTAAGTGAAAATTACACATAATGGAATATGCACTGAGCATATAATTTAATACCAAAAATTGCCTGGTGATTAAAAGTTGAGAAGTAATCAGACTTTCAATGTGCTGAATATGTTTAGCACAATATTTAAATAAGACTTTAATATACATGAACTAGATTACTACCTCGCAAAACTTCCAAGAAACAATTTCAACTAACTATTGTATAACTTTCCATATAATTTGGCTTTCCATAAAACTCCAACTGATGTTCAGAATCAGTTGAGTTATTTTTCAGGCACAACTTTATCAACATATTTAATTATGAAACTTTGAGAAAGTAAAGACAATTTACAATGCATTTCCCCCCATTTTTTAAACAGCTAAACAAGATGCTCAGTGGAATTTTAAAAAATTTAGTACAAATTTAGTACAGGATCAAAAATATAAAATAATGGTCTATTAGGATTTGAAGGATGATTATATACTTAAACAAGGGGGGTAGCAAAATAGGATATTGTTTAATAATAAAGTCAGTTGTTCAGTCAAGAAGTCAATTATTGTATTTTGATGATCAGAAATTTTATGTCTTAGAACATCAAGCAATTCAATTACCACATTTAATACATTTTCACCATCACTCATTACTGTTTTCATTTAATCCAAATTCTTTATATAAGTATTAAGACTTAAAATGGAATAAACATGTTTAACAGAGAGAAAAATTTATGGCATGCATAAAATTAAATTTTACCAAAATTTAAAATTACTTAGCCCATTAACTAATGATCTAATACATCCAAAAGCAATTTCCTTTTTACTACTTCTGTAATGAATTATCAACGAACCTCTAACAACTTATCAGGAAATTCTAAAAATATTTTTAAAATTTTAATGTTAACCATTAAGAATAAATAAAGCTTGGCACTTCACATTTTCATAATATAAATATCATTTTTCTGTTATTATAAAAGACTCTGTAAGCCAGGCGTTTTGCTTTTTGGAACTGTATCTTGTATCCGTGAATTCATTGATTATACAGGAGTTCTATTCCATTATTAAGAAAGGGTTATTTCATTCACTTATCAAACACACATTTTGATATAATAAACCACAACTCACAATGGATGTCTTATCTACAATTTTATAAACAAACTTTGTCTATGAACACATTTTATATTTTCTAAATAAACCTTGGCATTTTATAATTTTATAATATAAATCTCTTTTTTTGGCAAGAGTTAAAGTCTTTCACAAGAGTCGTGTTAACTGAAATCCCCGGACTGCACTTTCTCACTCACCTAAAACCTTAACAACAAGCTTCACAGTTAAAAAAGAATAAATAAAGAAAATCAATATTCTATCCACAAATTATTGAGATCAAAGTTTATGAGAAAGTTCAGATTAGCGTCTAAGTTAAAAAAAACTAATTTGAAATTTTTAGTTGTTTAATAAATATTTTTAGTTTTTTTCATAGAAAAAATTTAATTAGTTAAAAATAAATCTAAAAAAATATTAAAAACAGTGATTTGGGCCACAAGTCCACTGCTGAAAATAAAAGTATATCTCGAGAATAAAAAAAGGTAGGCTCAGTGGCGTTAAAAACTTACGCAGGTTATGAGATCCAAGTGGTATTTGTCTTTCAAGCCTGAAGCTCTGAATAGATTCCAGTTTCAAAATTCTGTAAAAAATCCAATATTTTCTTATAATGCCATAATAAAAATTTAATGTTTTATCAAACCAAGAAGTATTGAAAAGTAGAGTTCTTTATAAACTTGCTTATCACTAATATAAAAAGGGGAAAAGAAACTAATTTTACCCTTTATATATATATATTAAGCCAATAAGTTCACATTTATTTTGCACAGCATGACAACAAAATAATTTCCAAAAGACCTTTAGAGATGAACAGCTTATAGATAGTTATTGAGAACATTCTCAGATTTATAAAAACTCTTATCGTACAATATCTATTACAATAAAGCAATTTTTTGTATGTACACATTCTGATAATCTACAAATCTATATACTTATAAATATATAATTTAAAAACATGGAATGCAAATTAATAAGTTAAGAAACAATTTATGTATCTAAATAGTCTATTTTGGAATAATTTTCACTGCCATCATCTCTAATAACACTGATAAAAGTGATTTCAAACACGATACAAATTAGAAAATTAAATGCACGTGGCATCTATATTGACACAAATTTAAAACTCTAAACTTCTCATTACTCCAGAGGTTCTTTGAATGAATTCAGGAATACAATGGAGTTCACATACATACAAAAATTAATAATTCTTGAAAATATATATACACTCAATTGCAAGAATATATACACTCAGTTGCAAAAAGTATGCACCATTATGTTATTCCTAAAGAGTGAAATTGTTTTATTTTATATCTTCAGAGAGAGTAGAAATATAATCTAAATATCAAAGCCAGTTCAAAATATTGATTAATAGCAATTGAAATTCAAAATGTTCCTTAAATAAGCTTTTTATTTAATGAGATATTCAAAATAAAAAAATGCTCCAATATTTGCTATTGTTTCAATATTTACTTGACATGTGGATACTGATTAAACAATATTTTGATCTGGTTTTGAAATTTTGAATATATCTTTGCTCTCGATAGACATAAAGAAATTTCACCCAGTAGGAATAACATATACATATATAGCAATTGAGTGTACACATAGAACATTATAAATAGAATTTTAAAAAAATTATATTTTAAGGCTATTAAGATTATACATGAAAAATACCTATTAGTGTTTAGTATTTAAATTAAAATATATAATTATGCTAAATACATTCTTTTAAATTATGAACACAAAAATTTTAAGAATATTTGTTCTTTATTTCTTTATAATGTATAAAATGCAGTGTATTTTATAAAGTTTACTCAAAACACAATTTGATAAGGAATTCGGAAATAGATCCTTTTGTATGATTTACAAGTTCATTTTTAGAATCTTTTATAATGTGGAACGTTTTTGAATCCATCTTTTAACATTTAGACATGGATAATTTGTTGCCTATTGATACCTGGCAATAAGAACATTGTAAAATATATTTAATAGGAAAATGGACAATTTTTCCACCATTGAATACTATGCATGAATTTACTATGGAGGAATCATGTGTAACTGATTTATCAATCCAGTAGTAAAAAAATGTTTAATTTGGATTAACATATTAAAAAAAATTTCATTATAATTTTCTTTCAAATTTCTTTAAAGAAATAAAATGGAAAATATTATACTGGAAATGAAAATACATTTTTATTTTTCAACTATGTAGATTTGGAATTGATATTTGTGTCATGTATTTTATACTTTCTAAAGGATATAAAAATCTAAATAGTGCGTACAAATTACAATTCTAAATATTAATTTAATTAGCAAATACTTAAGACTTTCACAAGAGTCCATTTACTTCCTTTGTCCATCTAAAATATTAACTGAAAAACGAATCTTAAATTATTCCGAAACAAAATGTTTTTATTTATACATACGAAAGTGCTCGTAAGTGCCATAAGTATTGCTAATTCAATACACTCAGTTCAGTAGAGTTTGATCTGAAATATGGTCAATTCATATTATAACTTGGATTAAAACACTATCTTATAACAGAAATAGAATAATGTTCACTATGTAAGGGTGTTAAATAAAATCTAAAGGCAATAATTTAAGACTAACGAATGAAACTTACTTGTGGATTAATTTCAGCGAACTTGTAATCAATCTTTAATGGCGCCTTTTCAATCACGTGCAACTGAATGTCCAATCAGATGACACTAGTGCATTGTAGTATGACGAGGCGAAAAAAAAGATGGTTTTGAAATTTCATTATGCTATAGCTTTCAAAAGCTGCCTTTTGGTATTGAATATAAAATTTTATTGCTCTACTGAAATATTTTTCAGGTGCTTCAAAATAGATATTTTTGTGAAAAGAGATAAAATTCTTTTTTTCTGTTTATTTTATGGTATATTAAATTAATAATATATATTTTTTGTAAATAAATATTCAAAATATTTTTACAGGAAACTTAGGTATTTCTAAGTATTTCTAATTTTTAGATGTCATTACAGAACAACTGATTTTGTAGAATTTCGCAATTTTCATCATCTTAATTTTACAGTAGTATATTCTTATAATACACATTGGAATGAAAAAAAACAATTTTTAATTAACGGACCTTAGTTAAAATAAACAAATCACATTTATTTAGAAAAATATTAATGTAATGTCTTTAAAGGCAAAGTGTTATTTTGAAATAAACATTCATATTTTTCAAAAGTCCATAGTAATCATACATGGTTTGCTTTACTTATTTCACTGACACATTGAATTGCTTTCTGTTTGTCATCAGAAATATGCCTCTTCATAGGAAGTCCTGTTACTTTAACATCATTCCATTCAATCATATCAATATAATCCTTGGCATCAAAGTTTATACGTTGAAATAAAAACTTTTTGATGCCACCTTCATTTTCAGCCCTTGCTTTTAGATTCCGGGGTAATCCAAGCTCTCTCTTACATGACTGCGATCATCTGATATCATACAAAGGACGAGATTTTCAGAAGCAGATTTCTGGCACTGGAAAATGTATATAAGATAGCATAATAGCATTTTTCAATGACAACAACCAGAATTTAAACATTACTGTAATTGGAATGGGTGGAACTGCCGTGAACACTGGATTGAATAATGGTGTGGTTCGTTTATTTGAAAAGGAATTAAGAAGGCCACTGCAGTGGTTGATTTGTCTATTTCATGGAAATGAACTGCGCCTACGTCCTAATTTGGAGGAGAAATAGGTAAACAACTAGAAAACTGCTATGAACTTCCAGTAATTGAATTATCACCTATTGAAAATGGCATTCCATTACTAGAAATTAAGGATGATTTAAGTGTGGACCCAAAATATTGTTAGAAATGTCTAATGCAATCTCTGTTGGAAGGTGCTCTTCTGATTTGTCTATGAGAAAACCAGGAAAACTTTGTTATTCATGATAGCTTACATTAGCAAACCGAATACTTCACTTGTATGTGGGAACAGAATGTACTGCAAAAAAAATCTCCGAATACTGACTGAGTACATTTTGTAAGTATATGCATCTGTTTCGTTTCACATAAAGCGGAAACTATCTTATATCCATGGATCGAAGCACTTGTGGAAACTTGTAAGCTATTCACGTTACCTCCATCAGACTCTTAAAAATGTAATTGACCCAGTCATTCAAAGAAATTCGTACTTTGCTGCTTCTGAAAATCTCCTCCTATGTATGATATCAGTTGATCGCAGCCACGTAAGACAGCTTGGATTACGCCGGATTCTAAAAGCAAGGACTGAAAAATGAAGGGGGCATTGGAAAGTTTTAAGTTCAACGTATAAACTTTGATGCCAAGGATTATATTGATATGATTGTACGTAAAGATGTTAAAGTAACAGAACGAGGCATATTTCTGATTACAAACTAAAGCAGTTTCTAAAGGAAGCAAAATAATCTGATCAGGAGAGTCAACGTACTGACTTCAGCAATTTTCCATGTCACACACAAGCAGTAGAAAGGATTGTTAAATTCGTTACCGAGTCACCCTTACCCGTCCGTGGCACTTCTGCAAGAGTTGCATTGATAAAAACGAAAATACATTCTCAAAAGATAATGCCAAAATTTAATAATAAAAACAAAAACAAAACACAATTCAATGTGTCAGTGAAATAAGTAATGGAAACCATGTGTGATTACTATGGACTTTTGAAAAACATGAATTTTTTTTTTTTCAAAATAACGTTTAACATCCCCAATCTCAAAGAACTTTTTAATCTTATGCACAGTAAGTGTGCGTTTAAATTTTCTTCTACACCCACTTTTGATTATATTCCTAAATCTGAAAAAGTTAAACCTCTGAATCAGGCTGATGAGCTTAAAGCAGGTGTTTAACCTTTTGCAGCATCTGGGCCACATGGTAAATTTTTTCAAGGCAGGCGGGCCGCATAAAAAAGTCAACTACATTCAAAAGTTTAGTTTTATTATGAAAATGAAAAATACATTGTATATGTAATGTATAAAATATTATAATCTTGGTATGCAATGTGATGTGGTAATTTTGAACGAAATCGAACATAATGTGATTTTTAAAATTTGGGTTGATCTAAAGCGAATTGCTCTCGACTCTAACTTAACTAGCATTAATGATCGAATCAATCTCTCAAACCAATTTTCTATCCTAGGAAACTGTCGTAATCCGGAGGAAAGAAATTCCCGCTGCTAATGATGAATTTCCTGTTAGGCGGGAAACCAAACCTGAGCCATGTTTTTTTTAATGGCGGAAGGGTACAAAGATACCCTCAACAAAATGTACAACCTAGTCAAAATTCAATATCCCAAATCAATTTCATGAAACTTTGTCAAAATCTTATCTGAAAACATTACTGCAATTGGATTAATATCGGACCTTTCAAAATTACTTAATTTACTTACGCATTGAATTTTTTTGGAAAAAAAATCCCAAAACCGAACGGCCACTTAAAAATTAAAAATTTATGTTCCGATCTTAATATTTCAAATCTTACCCAGTCCATTAATTGTTCACAGGTTAATTCTGATAGTGTTATTCTGATAGTGTGGTTTCTGATAGTGTTTAACATTTTTCCTTTATTTTTCTGTTTCATGCGAGGCAGTTTCCTCTTATTCAAGTTCCACACTTGATACCCTATCAGGGAATGCTGGTGTGGGGCGTTCGTTTTTGCTTCCCATGCTTCAGTCCTCGGTTCGATCCTACAAAGTGCAGTTCTGTTATCTGTACTCACGGATGTTCAAACCTGCCAATTTAATTTATTAAATATAACTTACTTATTATTTTAAACTTAATTGCCTTAATTTTTATTTCTAACATTTATTTAAACTAATTTTTTGGCCTTTTTTTTCTTATTGTAAATATTATTTCTCGTATCCTGATTCAATTACAAAAAAAAACAATGTAATATATATTCTTCAATGTACGTACTGAGGATAAAGGGTCTTATTTTTTGATATTTTTTGGTGTCTCATGACATCTACTGTCTATGTCTCTGACATTACATTACATTAATATTTTTCTAAATATGTGTGATTTGTTTATTTTAACTAAGGTCTGTAAATTTAAAATTCTTTTTCTTTCATTCAAATTTGTATTATAAGAATATGTTACTGTAAAATTAATACGATGAAATTCGAGAAAAAATTCTACAAAATCAGTTGTTTTATAATGGCATCTAACAATTAGAAATACTTAGAATATGTAAATTTCCTGAAAAATATATTTTGAATATTTTATCTACAAAAATATATATTATTATTTTAATATACTATAGAAGAAATTTAAAAAAAATACAAATTTTATCACTATTTCCTCTCTTATAAATAAAGAGTGGTGAAACAAGGACCCATTTTTAAGTAGATATTTAATTTCTCCAGTAATATATAAAAATAAACAATGAAACTAATTTTCATCTGTTTTTATAAGCTTCTAGGGAGTTAAAAACATACACACAGAATACAATCTTTACATACAAGGAAAATTATGTGAATTTTCACATAATACAATTATACAATTTCACATAATACTTTTCACATAATACAATCTTTACATACAAGGAAAATTATGGGAATTTTCCGCGTAAAAGAAGTTTCACAACAATGAAATAAATATTTTTGAAAAGTCTGTTAAATTTAATCTTCGCCTTCCCTTTCAAATCCATAATTCTGATGCAGATATCTGTTACTTGTGGTTACGAATCGGAGGTGCAGTTCCGGGACGATACAGGGAAAACGCTTTCGGTACGATTCATATCAACCCATAACAGGCCCTGAAACACGTAAACGGAAAGCGTTTCCCCTTCGGAGGTTCGTAAACAACCCGCCAGTGGCCCGACAAAATTCTCCCGTACTTGTCGTTCAACCGGTGCCTCCAGCACTGGCCGATAAGCTGCCGTCAGTCCTGTGTTTGTTGGGTATATATATATATATATATATATATACATATCATTGATCATAAGTGTAATAATCATACCAACAGACGATATTTACCAATACATTAATTAAAAAAAGGGTAGGATATTTTAATCATGTTGGAAATATTAGTTACTTTAAAGTAAAAATTTAAGAAAAGGTCTATTGTTATGAATTTCCATAAATAAATTATTTTCAAGATTATTAAAATACTTTTAATGATACGAATTACTCATGATGTTTTATACATCTTTATTATGGTTTTAAAACGCATCTTCGATATTTTGCAAGGTTTTCAGATATCCGACACTTTTAAGACACGTAATTCCTTAAAATCCCTAAATAAGATTCTATATATACAGCACCATGAAAAAGAATTATAAACAAAAAACAATATGCATGTGTATAGACACTATTATGTATCAAGAAATAACATTCTTTAGATAAATCCCCCCCCGGAGAAAAATCAAAAACGAAAACATGATGAATGTATAGAAACATATTTATGCATAATTATATTCTCTTATTTTCTTTTGTTCTAGAGTCAAAGGATATTTCCAGTACGTCATATATATTATTATTCAGTAACTCAACCGATTTACATATTCAGGCCGTGTGTACATATGGTCTAAATATATATAGAATATTTTAGCACAAGTAAACAAGGTCTGAAATTAACCTTAGGTGCTATTGCATTAGGGTAGAACGTAATCGATTAGTAGTAATGAAGTATATATCTTCACATGTTGAAACATGATAAAACATGATATATATATATATATATATATATATATATATATATATATATATATATATATATATATATATATAAAATAAATTTTGTCAGGGACCGAGACCTGCACAATATTTTTTTACTTGTATTTGTATTTGGAACGTCCTTTACATGTGTTGTTATTGTGTTTTCATTTAAGTGTACCATTCCACTTTTATTTTACTCCAGCTATTTTTTTAAATTATGCCATACTAATATATTTTTCAATTGTATATTTGAACATAAAAATTTGTGATTTTCGAGCTAGCTTCTACCTAATATTCTAACTACTTATTTTCATGTTCTCAGTATCTGGAATGTCTTGGAGTCGACGGCTGCGGCTCCAATCCATTTTAGATGGGGGGGATATTCTGTGATAATATTATTTATAACCTTTACTTTCCCTTTCTGAACTTTCTTTCTCATCTGGTAACCTTTCAGACGCCTTGGCGAGATGCTCCGCCTTTCCATATACTAACTTTCTCCGCCAATTCTGGCAACCTCGCTTTGACCTAATTCCAGATTCGCGTGCTACTCAGACGCGAGGCTGGCTTTTCGTCAATAAACTTCAGTTATTCGTTATGATTTGGAATCTTTTTGTTTCGGCCTCGATACATTTTTTGTTAAAATAGGATAACCAGAAGTCTATATCTATAGTGCTATCTTCAAAGACAACAATGTTAATTTCGGTCTCAACATTCGGAATTCTAAAAGAGTCATCACAATCAACATTTACTTTGGCAGTGTTCATCTTGCTTATGTAATACTAAAAATTACAAAAAATAATATAGTAACTAACCTGCTTAACACCCCATTTGAAATATAAAATACAGTACTTTACTTTAGGTAAACATTTTGAAGAGTAAAACTCTCCTACTTTGATCTTCTTGCTGAACTTTAACTTTTTAAAGTTTTCCACGATTCTCTGTGCAGCGTTCGGTTTACACACAGGAAATCATAGTTAATATCTTGAAAAATAGCTTATTGGAGTTTCCACGATTTATCTGTGCAGCGTTCTGCGTACACACAGGAAATCATCTATATAAATAAAGTAAGAGACGTATTTGTCATGGGCTTTGCCCAGTCACGTGACCATAACGTCTCCGTGTCTCACTCATCCAAAAAAATGGCCGACAAATGCACAAATCGGTGTATTTTTTTCCAATGAAAGTAAATAAATATTACATATTTGGAAAGAGCTTTGAAAACTGATAATTTTTTCTGCTTACAGTTATTTTGTTACTTCAATAGATTTACAGATATTTTAATTCTAAATCATTCCCCCTCTGAGAAATCAAATCATCTATATCCAGTAATCTAGTATGGTGCAGCCATCTGTCGGCAGCGACGGGAATGAAAATTGACGGAATTTATTTACGTGAATTTAATACATTTGTAGGCCCTTTTTTTCTTTTGTGGGGCCCGAAGTACATAAATATGTTACACGCATGGCTTGAGCGTAGCTAGGCGAAGCCCGGCTAGTAATTAATATCTTGAAAAATAGCTTATTGGAGTTTCCACGATTTATCTGTGCAGCGTTCGGCGTACACAAAGGAAATCATAATTGTGTTCTTGAAATGAATTTTTTTATGACTGTCGCTCACATATAAAATACTTGAATCACTTCTTGGAGGCTTAGTTGAATTATGAATGTTTTAGTACTGGTAGCATTCTTCTTCCAAGATGGCACAGTCCGTGACGATCAATGGCGAGGTCAGGCGGAAAACAAAACTCGAACTCGAAACTGGAAACGAACTGGAACAATGGCATCTTCACTTGCTTCGTTGCAGTAGTTAATTTTCCTCTGCATTTTCATAGTGTTCATCCTACGGCTGATGAAACGACCCGAATGGTCATCTCCTGAAAATACTACTATCGAGGCCGAAATAAAAAGATTCCAAATCATAGCGAAAACTGAAGTTTATTGACGAAAAACAGCAGCACATCTTAATCACTCGAACCCAGCCTCGCGTCTGAATAGCGCTCGAATCTAGAATTAGGTCAAAGAGAGGTTACCAGAATTGGCGGAGAAAGTTAGTATATGGAAAGTCGAAGCATCTCGCCAAGGCGTCGGAAAGGTTACCAGATGAGAAAGAAAGTTCAGAAAGGGCGATTAAAGGTTATTAATAATATTATCACACACACACACACACACATATATATATATATAATGTATATAATTTATTTATTATATATATGTATATACAGGGTGATTATAATTAAATTTGAACTTTCAAAAAGCTGTATAGAAAGAACCACTGGTCAGAATGACCTGAAATTTGATCTGAATATACGCGATGGAGGGAGAAAGGTTATGGCATAAGAAAAAATAGTTCGAAATTTTTGCAACAGATGGCGATTTACTCGTCATAATACTCAAAATTATAAACGTGTTATGCGCACCACACTTTGCACTTGTTATTAAAACGCGGGTTACCTGCCGTATCTGTTATATTGCATCTGAGAAGCTCATCTTGACTCTCTAGATGAAGGATAGGGCTCTGCTTGTTGAGCTGTTCTACAAGAACGGTGACTATGCCACTGCAGCTTTGAAGAAGTTCCGGACAGTAAAGGGAATGAAAAAAAGGCTATGGTCCGATGTATGTCACCGGTCTGGAGGAAATGATTGAGAAATTCGAAGACACAGTTCATTTGAAGTAAAATCTGGCAGACGGAAGAAATCAGATTGATTCGACGTCAGTAGAAGAGCACAGCATTGCAGGAAGCAGTGGTCACAGCATTGCAGGAAGAGACGAGCAGTGGTATGGTAACGTGCAGTGCACGGGGAAATGCACGATCGTTAGATAAGCCTGTGAGCACGGTGCATAAAATTTTACGAAATATCTTGCGTCGCTATCCATTCAAAATTACCCTTGTTTTAAGGAGTTGCTGACCTGCAAGTACGAAAAACTTTTGCCCTAGAATTTCTTGCTGGTATGGAAGTGGATAAGGAATGGCCATGGAACATTTTGTGGACAGATGAAGCCCATTTCTATCTCCAAGGGTATGTCAAGACTCCGAATAGCTGAATATGGGCAAATGGAAAATCCATCCGGACATCAAACAGTACCTCTTCATTCTGCAAAGGTAACTGTGTGATGGGGGGTTACGGCATCGTTTGCTGTAGGGCCATTCTTTTTCGAGGAGATAGGTCCTGCGGGTCCTGTTACGTGTACTGTCAATGGTGAACGCTATGAGACTGTTTTGCGCAACCACGTCATTCCAGCACTTCAGCAGCGTGCAAGTGTGGGTAGCGTAATTTTTATTCAAGATGGCGCTCCTCCACACTTTGTAATCCAGTGAAGCAGCTGTTCAACATGCATTTCGAAAATGATAGAATAATCAGTCGTCATTTTCCAACAGCCTGTCCGCCAAGATCACCCGATCTTAATGTTTGGGATTTCTGGCTGTGGGGTTACCTGAAAAATATTGTATTCCGTGGTCCGATTGCCAACGTAGCTGAATTGAAAACACGCATTGCGTAACACATTCACAACTTCACCACTGTTACACTCCAATATGTTGTGGAACATGCTGCTTCTCGGCTTCAACTTGTGGCAGAAAGCGATGAACAGCATGTTGAACATTTCTGGAGAAAGTATCACGACAATGAAAAGCCGATTTTTCCCATCCGATGTGTCAGTAACTTGTCTTGATAGATAGGCTTTCCACTAAGAGTGGCACAACTGCTGAATGACTCGGAAGTAATTTTTTTCAGTAAAAAAACCGATGCAGTCATGTACATTGAACATTACAGTTGGTTTAACCTGCAATTCAAACAATAGCCGTCGCATTGGGATTCAATGTCACTGGTAGCCGAGCTCATTTACGCCATGACGGATAAAGCGCCATCTATTGCTAAAATTTTAAACTATCTTTTTATGCCATACCCTTTCCCCCTTCTTCACGTATATTCAGGTCAAATTCAGGTCAATCTGACCAGTGGTTCTTTTTTTACAGATTTTGAAATTCAACTTTAGTTATAATCACCATCTATATATATATATATATATATATATATATATATATATATATATATATATATATATATATATATATATATATATATATATTAAGTAAAATTGAACGTATTATTACTTAATATCATTAAAACAGTGATTTCATGTATTATTAGCATTTTAATAGATGAGTTACCCTCTGGCGTCAGGCAAGCATAAAACAACCTTCAATTTTCTTTCTGTAAGGCCTTGTTACTTTTAGACTTTTGTAGTAATTACGGTATAGATGCATGATATTAATAACTACTTTTATGCAGATTAAAAATATTTAGTTATAATAACGAAGAGATAATTAAAAAGAAGAAGAAATATTGGTTTCGAGGCTTCATGATCTGATGAACATGATTAGGTTCTGATTAGACTTTGCTGAATCTACTACCGGATGGTGATTAACACCGCTTCAAGAACTTATTATTTACTTTAAGGAAAAAAAGAGAATTCCTCCAATTATACATTCATTATATTATGAGAGAGAAATGGATGTAAGTAAAGCTAAGCTTTTAAAAATAAGATAGTATATTACATTTCTATCGACAATTTATGCGATAATGGCAGTAAGTATATTTATAAACAATTTTAAAGCATAATGATGCTTACAAATTTATTAAATTCATATATATATATATATATATATATATATACCCAGAAATAAGACAACATTATGAGAATTCCGTTGTTTTTAATATTAGGACATTGGGTTGCTCCTCATGCATTCTTCCCATGGTGTCCGTAGATTGATTGCGATCAACAGGTGTTCAGTAAAACTATTCATTTCGAAATTTCGCGAACTCATTGAAAAATATTCAGAAATCGCAGTTGGATTTTTAAAAAAATCTCCAAAACTGACTATGTATAATAAAATATTCTGCCTTTTGCTGGTTATTTTGTCTTTCGAATTGCGAAAATGCTTTCTTCTGTTAAAGTGAATTCAAAGAATCAAACGTTTGAACTTATCTCTGATTCATAGCTGTAATGGCCTGTTCACACTGAATCCGGCTGCGTTACGCAGCGTCATTGTAAACCTTTGATCGTAAACCTGAATCGTCGTGATCCGACAAATCATTGTCTTGTAGAATTAATCATAACTGTAGAAACCAACTCTTACTTATATCTCGTTTATTGAAACATCAAATCTGGGTTAAATAATTATTTACAAAAGTTTGTTCCGAAGAACGTTGATACAATTATGAGAGCGAGGTTCATTATCAAAGTCCAAACGAGACCCCTGTCTATCTGCTCGCGTGGCGACTTTTCAAAAGTCCAAATCTAATCTCTCCTCATTCGTTACCGGCGTCTGTATTTATGCATTCTTCTCTCTCTTTCTCGAACAATCTCTCTCTTTCACACCTTTGAACAACCGATCCCTCGGTTCCGTGCTACGCCGACCACCCATGGTGAAATTCATTGCCGACGGCTTTTCCCTTGAAAGTGCGCCGCTGACGGTTTTCACTAATCATTCTAAATGATCTGACTACCTCACCAATTGTCGAGCATTTCCAAAGGTGTATGTCATTTTGTCACCTGTTTGCGTTTCTTTTGGGGCTTATTGAAGGTGCTATTACTCACCTTCATTCAGTCCCACTTAAGAATGTCGGAGGACAGTCTGACAGTCATCGTGAAAATTTTAACCAATCACAGAGCGCAATTCAGTGACCACGTGATATGTCAAACCAATCACAGGTTATGTCAACAATCTGGGAGCCAACGTAGTAACGTAAACTCAACGGTCGAGATGCAATGTAAGCAGGTCTTTAACCTTTAGCTTAAGGGGCCCATTTTTCCGATTTCCTCTTTAGAGTTGGAAATTTCATACTACCTTTGTAAGAACGGTCATTAAGTGGGTTATATATATATATATATATATAGTATATATATATATATATATATATATATATATATATATATATATATATATATATATATATATATATATATATATATATATAATGTATGTATACATATTATATATGCATATATATAGATATATATATATACATATATATATATATATATATATATATATATATATATATATATATATATGTATATATATATCTATATATATGTATATATATATATATGTATACATATATATATATATATATATATTTATATATAGATAATATATATATATATATATATATATATATATATATATATATATATATATATATATATATATATATTATATATATATATACATTCGGCCCGTATTCTTAGGATACATGCTATCGAACGCCGTTAAGAAAAGGTTTATCTGAAATGTGAAAGGATAATCGAATTTAACAAATTTGAATTTTTTAGGCCAATATTATAAAATAGCATTTGTTTTCGAAAATGCATTTCTCAATATTTTTTTTACCATAACACAGTGAATTGATTCTTTTTTTTTGTCTTAAAGATTCTGCCTTAGAAATTACTTTAATCACGGCAAATTTTCCTCCTCTCTATACTGAAAATGTCTACTTAA
Source organism: Dolomedes plantarius (assembly GCA_907164885.2). Classification (NCBI taxonomy): domain Eukaryota; kingdom Metazoa; phylum Arthropoda; class Arachnida; order Araneae; family Dolomedidae; genus Dolomedes; species Dolomedes plantarius. The sequence goes on from OU015490.1 coordinate 54,759,664, forward strand.
GTCTCTGGCAAGGGAACAGAAGACTACCTTGAATTATCGGGTTAATCAAATATATTTCTCGGACCCATCTGTCGTTTGAGCATCTCGAGTGGTATTCGAGTGGTTGTTAAGAGATGAAAACAAAGGACGTTGTTAAGTAACTGGACAGGTTATTAATATTCATAGAAGGTGCAACAGACGGCACTGACAGCGAAGATTCTGTCATGGTGATCGAGAGACTTTTTCGTTTTTGAAAGAAAGTATACTTTTATTATTTGTGAGCTACTTATGGTAAAATTGATGGCAACTCACAGAAAAAATACAGCATGTTCAAAAAAACAATATATACAGGGTGTCCATAATTAAAGTTCCACTTTCAAAAGGCTGCAAAAAAAAGAACCACTGGTCAGAATGACTTCAAATTTGAAGTGAATATACTGGAAGAAGGGGGAAACGATTTGGCATAATAAAAAAATGCTCCAACCGCTTACAGCGCCATCTATTGATACATTTTGGAACTTTTTTTATTATGCCAAATCGTTTCCCCCTTCTTTCAGTATATTCAGTTCATTCTGACCAGTGGTTTCTTTTTTGCATCCTTTGAAAGTGGGACTTTAATTATGGACACCCTGTACTTACGAGACGCATAAAAAATGATGAAATTAATATAACAAAAAAACTTTATTCTCAGACTTTTTATTCCATTTAAATGTATCATGAGCCACTGTTTTTATGATTTGTTGGAACACCCTTTTCGCTTATCATTGTCTGAGTTCCTCTTCACGTAAATTCAATGAAAAACCTATGAATATCTGTTCTCCGAACGTGCCGAATTTCACTTTCATCGGTATCAAGATTTTTGATGGTGGCATATTCACTGATCTAAGGCATCTTTAGACTAGGCCTTACAAATAAACGACTGCATTGAGATCTAATTGTCTGGATTGATTTCCATTTATGGGGACAGTAGACTTTCAAAATTGTGAAATTTGTCCAAAAAATTCGATTTTTTTATTTTATTGAATTGTGAAACTACGGACGAGTAGGGAATGTGTTGCAAAAATAATATTTAATTTCTATGATTACTTTCCTAGTTGTAGACATTTGTATTTAATTTAGATATTATGTGGTTACTAATAGCAATAACTTTAAATGTATTTTTCTCAATATAAAAATTTTCATGTCATACGAATATTCAAAGTGCTCCAGGCGCATTTCTAATTATCGTATTGATTGAAATTTAAGTTTATATACTTAACTGTATATCAAATAAATCTTATTGAAAAAAATTATGCTTCGTAGCTCAGAATTTCTAAGTTTTGTACTTGAAAAGATGATTTATAGGTATTTTGCGCAATAAAAAGGGTGTTTTCACTATTATTATTTTTTTTCTCTTTATATTTTAATGAATGCTTAAAATAAGCAATCAGTTTCATTGTTAGTTCTATAAGGTATCCTGAAAATAAAAATTACCATATTATATGCAAAAGAAATGCGCATGAAACATTTTTAATTAGGCCAATTTTTGACATAATTAATAATTAATAATTCATGAATTATTAATATTTCATCATTAAATTTTAACCACTTTTACATATCTGTTGTACTAATCACATATTCAAATTTCAAGCAAATCCATTCAAAATAAAAAAAAGTTATGTTTGAAGGTCCACTGTCCCCTGAAATTATTCTACAATAATTGTGCGCTTAGTCAAAAGCATTATTATAAGGTGTTTTATCTTCGTTTGTATGTCGCCCATGTAGTATAATTGTTAGCACCGTGAGCCTCCACGCAATGGGCATGGTCGTTACCGTGTCCATCCTAGGGGCACTACTGGCTCACCTAAATGGTGCTCCCACAATAGCCAGCAAGACTTAATAAAATAGCAAAAGGCAAATTTCTCATGCCTCCCCATTAGAAAAAAAGAAATCTTTATTTGTATAATACAGAGGCTGTTCACACATTTTTTAGACGATGTATATTGTATTCACAAAACTAAATTACATAAAATTCTTGTGTTTTAAATGTTCTATTTGACATCCCTTATTCTGAACTATCTTTCGACACCGCAATTTCCAGGATACTAATGCCTTTTGAAGTGTCAGAAGAGGTATTCTATCCCATTCCTCCTGAACAGCTTTCCAGAGTCCTGTAAGGGTTTTGGGACGACGTTTGGATAATGCAGATTTAAAAGTCCGAAAGCACAAAAATCCATAGGTGATACATCGGAGATTTAGTAGGGATATCAATGAAGGGTATGGCCGTGATACCAGTTTTTTGTTCCATTTCTTTTAGGAAATTTACAGTGGATTTTGATGTGTGACTGCTAGCTTTGTCCTGATGGAGTCTCACAGATTGATGGCACTGTGGGTAAAGCGATGGTATTTCATTCAGAAAATTGGCGATAAATATGTTCCTGATAGTATTTGGAGTTAATCTTGACATTTTTTTCCACTCTCTTTATTTTTAACTTGTCATTATAAGAAAAACCAGCAACAATCATGAATCCCTTAGAAAAACCTTCTTTCGATTCTTTGAACCATGTACTTAAATTTTTTTCTCCCCTTTTATGATAATAAATGGCTCTTTTTTTGTTGCAATCATTTAAATACACCCATGATTCATCTATTTAACAATTGTTTTCCATTTTTTTTGGATAAGCGTTCTCATATAGAATTCTGCAGCGTGTCCTGCGTTCAGCGATATGATTTGGAAGAAGACGATGCACATTGCGTTTTTTCCGCTTTCTTAAGATTTAAATCAACGTTTATCATTTGTTTTACAGTGGACACCGAGCATTTAATGATTTTGCAACTGTCCTATGACTAGGGGGATTTTCTTTTAACATTAAACAACGTACCTTTGCAATAGTCGAAGAGTTCCGTTTTTCCTTGGATACTGTGTTTGGGATTTTTGTCCCACTTGAGGCTCCAATTTGACGTTTTTTTTTTTCCTTTCTTGTTGACGATATTACCTATCGACGCTTCGATATCACAAAACCATGACTCTCACATCGTTTTTGGATAACGGAGTATGCATATTTCTCTTCGGAAAGACATAAATGTAGCCTTCGAACCACTGCTTTGTTAAAAACGCCCATTTTGAATAAAAACAAACTTGCAAGCCGCAGACGATAATTTGACTTTTAAAAACATAGTACAATTGCAATTATTATTTTAGCAGCAAACGATTTTATTTCCGTTTACCAAAATCGTCTAAAAAATGGTGTGAATAGCCTCTGTATATGTTGGATAAATCACTCGCGAATCAAAGTAAGGCAAAAAATACGCTTACCTTATTCTATGTAGCACGTCAGCGCTATCGTCACAGCAGAGCAATGGAGTTGTAGAGAATCAGGATATTGGATAATAAAACAGCTGAGGCTAAGTAATTTAAGTTTAAGTTTTATATGCATCTTTACATTAATAGCTTAAGCACGACACAAGACAACACTCGACATTGAAGAACAGTGGAATTACCATGAATTCTGAACAAGTGATGCCATCTGGTGTGGCATGTGACAGTTTCTCTTTCTTTAAGAATGTGCGAACAGCCTCTGTATTAATCTTTTCTTTACGAGGTAAGATAGCAATGCATCCGAAGAATACATACTATTCGAAGGCAGCTCGAATTTTCCACATGAAGTAAACATTTTCTCAGCATTGTCATGTCAAATTTACACCATTCCTCTGGACCGTTTTCCAAAGTCCGTTCAGTGTTCTTGGATGCCGTTTTCCGTAAGGATCGCTTTTATGAACTGAAAGCACAAAAGTACCCTGGAGAGGCGTCAGGTGATTTTACAGTTATTTCATTAAATGGGTACTCTTTATTCCTGTTTCTGATTCTTTTTTTGCTAAATAGCGGCAGTTGATTTAAGGTGTGACTAGAGGCTTTGCGCATATAAAGCTGAACTTTATCATGTCCTTTCCATATAATACTGGAATTTCTTCTTCAAAAATTGGTTGTAAAATATTCTGCTGATAATAGAGTGAAGTAATTTGGCTTTACTTGAGACCAGTGCACATTCAGCACTTAATTGCCATTAAATATACAAAACTGTGAATCACGAACTTGCAATATTTCAAAAACATCAGGACTGAGTAAGTACTCCAGCAATGCAAGATAATAATATGGGATGAATGCACAATGGCGCATAAAAAAATCGTTGGAAGCACTGGATCGAGCATTGCAAGATTTACGTGGAAACGAAAGGCCATTCGGTAGTGCGCTAATATTATTAGCAGGTGATTTTCGACAGACATTACCTGTTATTCCACGTTCAACACAAGCTGATGAACTAAATGCGTGTTTAAAAGTATCACATTTGGGGAGACATGTAATAAATTTTCATTGATGACAAACATGCGTGTTAAACTACGAAACGATATTTCTGCAGAACATTTTGCAATACAATTATTAGATACTGGAAATGGAAAAATTGCAACTGAAGAAACAACAGCCTGCTTTAAATTACCAAGCGACTTTTACAGTATCACTCACCCACAAGAAGAATTGGTTCAATGCGTATTTCCAGATATCAAAACAAATTACAAAAGTCATCAATGGTTAAGTGAACGTGCAGTATTAGCTGCGAAAAATGAGGATGTCAATTTCATTAATATCAGCATTCAACATATGTTACCAGAGAAACACCTACTTACAATCTAAAGATAGTTATAGATCAGATGTAGCAGTAAATTATCCAACTGAATTCTTAAATTCACTTGATTTATCTGGATTGCCACTACACAACATTAATCTGAAGGTTGGTGTTCCTATCATTCTTCTTAGAAACATGACCCAGCCCGTATTTGCCAATGGTACCAGATTGGCAGTCAAAAGATTATTAAACAATGTAGTTGAAGCAACAATTTAATTGGTAAATTCAAAGGAGAGGATGTGCTAATACCACGTATACCAATGATACCAACAGATATGCAATTCCAATTCAACGATTGCAATTTCCAATTAAACGGGCTTTTGCAATAACGAATAACAAATCACAAGGTCAATCTTGCAAGTATGTGGATTGAAATTGGAGAATCCATGTTTTTCTCATGGACAATTATACTTGCATGCTGCCGTGTAGGAAAACCAAGGGATTTGTTTGTATATAAGCCAATGGAATCACCAAAAATATGGTATATCCAAGAGCATTGCAATAAACTTAAAACTGAATAAAACAGTAATCACAATTTATGTAATCTATATACATAAATCAGCTCCGTAACTGACTCTGACTCACTGAACATACAACGCACAGACCAAACCACCTGGACCTAAAGTGCTGAAATTTTGGCATGGCGATTCTTCTTATAGTGTAGGGGAGCACTAAGAAAAGATTTTGAAAAATTCTTAGATTTTTCAAAATTAAATTTTTAAGTTGTTTTGGTAACTTTTTTTAAGTTTTGCATTTAAGATATAATTTGGGAGGTTATAAAAGTTTTATATCACGAGAAAGATCGTAAAAATTCCTTTAAAATGAGTTCTTTTCGAATTTTTACCTCAATTTTCTGATTTTTCGTGAATTTTTAAAGATTCATTATTAGAATTTAATTTATTAAATGCCGATCACGTGATTTCTTTTTTCTGGTACTTAAATAAATTATCGTCACGTCCATAACAATGAATAGACAAAAAATTTTTGTTCTTCCTAATGCGGCAGACGATTGGACATTATCCAAAAAATATTAAAATACAGTAAAGATATGTTTCCTGAAACGTGTACTATATTAACTGTACCATATCTTTAATATTTTCTACTAGATTAAATTTGAATATTTTCTTCTACATTATTTTGTCTATAAAAATATCTCTTAGAAATTTTTTAAAAATATATTTTTTTTGTTTTTTTTACATCAGTTGTATACATTGAACATCGTATTTATTATATATATACAGGGGTCCCAAAACGACCGCATAAACTCTGCACAGCTAGATTTCCTCGTTGGGAGTACATAAAAACTGCCCAAAGAAGCTTCCTGTACGATCCATAGTTACGAGAAAAATACGAAAAACAAAGTATGACGGTCACTGCACGTGCAAGAAAAAACACTTTTGGGACATATCAACAACAATATTGCATATCTTTCCAGACGATAATGTTTTAAATCGTTCGCCGCGCATATCGCGTCATGCATACGCGTGCGCCATGGAATGACTTTAAGCCGACGTTGAATTGGTATTTAAAAGGCTGCATCTTGCAGCTACCGGTAGTCTTCGTATGGTGGCCATGTACTCCGTTCGTGACTACTGCGACATGTACTTGATGTACGGCCGCATGTAATGGAAATGCCCGTCGATATTCGTCCGCCGTCCTCCCGATGTCAACGTCATCCGTAGCTGGACGGACAGGACTGCGAAATACGGGAAGCGTCTTGCAAACAGCCAATCTTCACGATACTGGAAGACCGCGGAGCGGCCTGACGGTAGCACAGGCGGATGCAATACTGCAGCGGGTAGAAGAGGACGCCGAGGTAAGCACACGCGCATTAGCCCGTGAGATGACTTCGAGTAAAAGTACTGAGCACAGGCTTTTACGGTCTGAGAGGCTTACACCCATTTCGGTACACAACCGTGCAAGGTCTGAAACCAGATGACTTTCAGAAACGCGTGGCCTTCTGTGAATGGCTGTTGCAGCAACAGAACACAGATAATGGTTTCATTGCACATATCCTGTGGACTGATGAATCATGTTTCACTCGTGATGGGGTATTCAACCATCACAACAGCCATATGTGGTCCCAGGTCCATCCGCATGCAATTCCGGCCGCAGAAACATCAGGAACGTTGGTCTCTTAACGTGTGGGCTGGCATACTCGGGGATCGCTTGCTTAGACCATATCTGTTGTCTGAACGGCTCTCGAAACAGTCGGTACTTGGTGTTTCTCAATGAGGTCATAACCGAGTTCCTCGATGACGTACCTTAGCGGCAATACAGGAACTTTGGTTCCAGCATGATGGGGCTCCGGCGCATTTCTGTGCTCCTGTACGTGGTTGGCTGGATATGGAATACCCCGGCCGCTGGATTGGACGTGGGGGTCCGGTTCTCTGGCCGCCACGTTCGCCAGATCTTACACCGTTGGATTTTTTTCCTATGGGGCCATCTCAAGGAACTGGTGTATCGAGACGTAGTGACAACACAAATGGACTTAGTTGCTCGTCTGCATGCTGCTTGTACTTCGGTGGACCCCGCGATGCTACAACGTGTGATGACAAGCCATTCCACGGCGTGCTCAAGCCTGCCTCGACATGCACGGCGGACACTTTGAACATCTGCTTTAATTGTGCATGCTGTTGATATGTTCAATAAAGTGTTTTTTTCTTGCACTGGCAGTGCGTCATACTTTGTTTTTCGTATTTTTCTCGTAAACTATGGATCGTACAGGAACGCTTCTTTGGGCAGTTTTTATGTACTCCCAACAAGGAATCTAGCTGTGCAGAGGTTATGCGGTCGTTTTGGGACACCCTGTATATATATATATATATATATATATATATATATATATATATATTTGGCATGAATTGCATATATATTGACCGTTGTATTTAATTTGAATGTTCTCCGCAGCGAAGTACGGGTTTTCAGCTAGTCCGAAACATAAAAATTATAATGCGCATGTAAATATCTACTTTTAACTAAATACAAGGCCGAGGGGCCGGAGTCGGGTTGGCGTGGCTTGCTCCCAGGGCATCAGGTCCATAGTGAGGACCTCGGTGCTTGGTAATGGAGAGCGTGACTGTGAGTTTCTTAGGGAAGTGGGATCCTCTGAGGGAGCCACTGTATCACCCTCAAGGCTTCGGCGTCACTAGGGTTTTTGACCCGGGTTTCCCCGAATCCGAAAAACCCGGGTTTTTCAAAGATTTTACAAACCCGAAACCCGGGAAATTTTTTAATGTAAACCGGGAATTAGTTATTTATCTAATACAATAGAATACCAATTATATTCCTTAATTAAGAACAAAGACCGAATTTAACAAGTCGGACTCGTACGGCTCTCAAACAAATGGATATAAAAGCAATGAGACGGAGTGAGTGGAGATGCCATAGCTCTATTTCACTCAAGTTTATGAGTTGGGGATTCCCAGCAGCACATGCGTTATGCCGTGTGAATTGGCAATACTTCAGCTACACGACCATGCCTGCTTTCTGTGGTTTGTGTTTGTTTAGTTTAGTTATATATCTCGTTGTGTTGTGTTCTCGTTGCTCTTTATTGCTTAGTTAAACAATATTCTGTGGTCCCACCCATATAGAACGCGCTTTGCCTGCAATAGAAGGAAGTTTTTTGTAACGTCCTAGATTGACGCACTCGACTTGGATCTCTCACCTGATAACTATCTACATGCTGCTCTCGAAATTAATATTTAGTTTTATATTTTTATGTAAATAGTAAATAAACTTAGATAGTTTAGATAGCTCTCCCACTCTCGATTTTTCACTGGACTCTTCGATTATTTGGAATTGCTCTGATTTGAAATTTCTTCAACCTTTTGTTTCTTGGATATACACGTTGGATTTCGATGAGCTTCAAATATTATCATTTTTGCAGTTATTATTCTTTTATTAGGTATGTATTTATTTGTTTTAAAATAACTTTTTAATGTGGGTATACGCCACCGTATAATTAAGTGCATGTTTGCGCACTTTCTGATGCTGTGTAGCTTAGCTGTGTAAATTACAAATTTTAATTATTCGATTTTATTACAGTTTAAAATCCCTAAAATGAATATTTTTGAGGACGTAAGCTCGAAGCTCAAATCTGGAGTATGGAAACATTTTCTGTTTAACAAACCACAAGAAACAGCAAAATTCAATATTTTTTCATCAATCCTAAAGGCTTCGGGTTCAAGTACAAAAAGTTTGATAAGCCACATGAAGACTAAACTCAAATTGAAGTATTAACATGTTCTAAATTTGGTGATGACGACGAGCCCAAATTGAAATCTCGAAAAATTGATGACTGTTTCACAAAAAATGTACAGTCTGTTGAAGAGGTATAGCAAAATTAGTTGCTGTAGATGGTATGACATTTCAACAGCTTGCCAATAGCTCATTGATAAGACGAGCTTTTAAAGCATCTAGTGTGCTCCTTCCTAGTAGTCCTAGCCAAACAAAAATTTTATTTATGAAACATTTTCAAACTGTGCAGAGCAAAATCATTAAAAAAATCAGAGAAATCAAAGAGGACAATGGTCGGTTTCCAATTAGTTTCAATGAAACCACATCAATACAAAACAACAGATTTATCAACCTGGATATACACTATTCCATCGGCTTCCAATCTCTTGGTCTAATTAGAGTTATGGGAAGCGTAAATGCAGAAAAAGTAATTCAGATTGTAAAGAAATCTCAGCGAGTATGATATTTCATTGGATAATGATATGGTAGCTTCATCACTGATGGTGCAAGCATAATGTTGAAGTATGGCCGTTATATAAACTATTTATTATTTTGGTTCTTTGCTATTGACCCCCTGGAACCAACTAAGTAAACCCGGGTAAACCCGGGTTTAAATAAAAAAAACCGGTCAAACCCGAAACCCGGGTTTTTTAAAAAATTGTTCAAATCGAAAAACCCTAGCTGTCACCACTTCCACGCAGTCTCGGCTGGAAACCGAGCGATAGTCAGGGCTAAGAGTGACATGGACATTGGGGCCTCGACTTTCGCCACATGGCCGTTACATCCTGTTGCTCCATTTGTCCTAAAATAATACGTAACCTGCGCTACTTTGTGCGAGGTGGGATTGCATCGCGCCCGAAGAACGATAGAATCATAAGGTACTCCGACTGTCGCATACAGTGAGGTGGAAAGACGTAATACTTTGTGCTTTAACTAAATTCAATAATTCATATCAAACTTTCAATTATGTTCATTTAATCTACATTTATACTCAAATCTAGGAATAGCGAATCATTGCCGGGTCAGCTAGTACGTCATAAATTACCATGGCTCATTTAATACTACTATAAAGGCCGTTCTTATTGAAGAAAACAATCTTTACGTTATATAGCTTCAATAAGTCTTGAAAATCATAACTGGCGTTAAAAAGAAGGTAAAGGCCTAGCTAGTTTGGTATAGTTCTGAGCTAGGCACTTACCTTCTTTTCAACGCGTTTAACCTTGGACCAAATTCTCGTATAGTGAAAAAAACTTTTCTGAAATTTGGGCACTTACCTTCTTTTTAACGTCCAAGCCTCAATCATGGTAGTTAAAATTTATTATTTTTAAAATAGAAATTTTTTTATCATAAAGAATTGTTACTCGCTGAATTCATTTATATCTGAATCATATATTTGAAATGTAGAATTCCTTTACTTAGTATAAAATTTATTCAGTAACTAATGATTTTTGAGATACAATTGGCATTTACCTTCATAAAATAAAAGAATACGGGCCCAAGAATGAATATATATATACATACGTACATACATACATACATATATATATATTTATATATATATATATATATATATATATATATATATATATATATATATATAAAATTTGTTTATTTACTTATATATGTAATACTAGGACCGTAAACTATAATCAACTAGATTTAATTAGGTTAAAATTAGGCAAATTAGCATTAAATGGTAATTTGCTATTTAAAATTCACTACTTATAACACCAGAGTACGCTTTTAATCTCTCGGTTTAAGAGAGGCCTTGAGCGAATCGCAGAGGATGTGACATCAACAACCGCGTACTCTAGATAGTTCTGGGTACATCTGAAAACATGTGAGTATGAATCATGATCATGCGACGCAGAACGTTACGCAATTGCAACCAAAGCCACAGTAGGGAATATTTTTTGCACGTGTCGTGGGGATTGAGAGGATGATGATGGGAATTAGAGGCTTAGCGAATTGCAACATAATTACAGATTACAACAAATAACTAGCAGTTAATCCTTTTATATCAATTATACAGATTCATTAAATACAGTTAAAAAAACTAAATGTTCAATTAAAAATCTTAAAATTGTCACTTAACGGAGCAATAGCTGAGAAGAAATCTCATGCCAGGCTTTGTCTACACTATGCGACGTTCAGATCAGCAGACCAGCGCCGTTCAGAGCACTGGCCCGCTGTCTGTGCCAACCGTGCCACCACACACAGAACACGAACGGAAAAATTTTAGTGGCTCGACCCGGGATTCAATCCAAGCACCCTCTGCACCGAAAGCTAACGCGCTTACCACAGGATCACCTCGGCCTCTTTTACTTTAAATTTAGTATTGTTAAATATATTTGTAACTTTTTATATTACAGCTGTTAATCATAAATAGTTCGTGTATTCAGAAAAGGAAACCAATTTTGGCCCCTGGATGGGTTTGCTGGGAGATGGCCCCTGAGGAAGTTTACCTTTCTTTTTGCGAAGTGGTCCCTAATCATAAAATATGTTAGAAACCACTGATCTAGAGATTTCAGGTTATTCCTACTAAAGCTGTGATGTATGACACAGCGAATTAAAATTGAACATACGAGACTGAAATAAAATAGTGGTGTCAATAATAAAATGTTCATAATTTAAAGAAAAATTATTGTCATTACAGCTTCAAATTTGGCGTCTAAAGAGAAGTTGAAAATTAAACTATATTTATAAGAATCATCTAAGAACGTAGAACAAATCATCAAATTTCACTGAAAAATATAATAGGGATTTTTTTTGCTAATGCAGGAAGACTTACACATCCAATTCAGGAACACTTATGCTTACACATGACACTTTATAATACAATTTTTTTTATAATAAATTTGTATATCAATATCAAATTCTAAAGAGAACTTTATATACAGTAGAGGGGGCGGTCCATGTCTTGTTGTTCCCACTACTCGTCCTGAACTTTAATTTTTTGTTTAATATGCATTTTTTTCTGAATGTTATACTTCATAAATTAACATGGTTGATTTAATACTATAATGTCCATTTATATTGAAGCCAAAAAACTTTACGTTATATACCTTCAATATGTCTTGAAAAGCATAACTGGCATTGAAAGAAGGTAAGTACCTAGCTAGTTTGGAATAGTTCTGAGCTAGGCACTTACCTTGTTTAGAACGTCTTTAACCTTGGAACAAACCCTTGTATCAGTGAAAAAAATACTTTTCTGAAATTTTGGCACTTACCCTCTTTTCAACGTCAACGCCTCAATTATATTAGTTATAATTTATTATTTTTAAAATAGAAATTTCTTTTATTAAGAAACAAATGTACTACACTCTGTGAATTCTTTAATATCTGAATCATATATTCGAAAATGTAGAATTCATTAACTTAGTTTATTAATTTATTCAGTACCTCATGATTTTTGAAATGGTATGGGTATTTACCTTCATAAAATAAAAAGAATACGGACCTAAGAATGAATATATATATATATACAATTTAATTATTTATATATGTAATGCTAGAAGCGTAAACTATAATTCACTTGATTTTATTGGTTAAAATTAAGCGAATTGCCATTAAACGGTAATTTACTATGAAAAATTCACTATTTATAACACCTGAGAACGCTTAAAATCTCTCGGTTTAGAGAGGCCTTGAGCGAAACGTAGAGGATGTGACATCAACAACCGCGTGGTCCTTGAAAGTTCTGTGTCCATCTAAAAACACGTGAGTATGAATCAAGATCACGCGACGCTCAAAACTACGCAATTGCAAACAAAGACACATTAGGTATTATTTTTCTCGCGTGTCTTGGGGATTCAGATGATGATGGTAAATAGCGGCTTAGCGGATTGCAACATGATTGCAATTTACAACAAAGAACTAGTAGTTAATCATTTTATATAAATTTATACATATTCATGAAATACACTTAAAAAATGAAATGTTCAATTAAAAATCTTAAAATTTTCCCTTAACGGAGCAATTAAGCTGAGAAGAAATCTCTTGCAAGGCTTTCTTTATGCTTTGCGACATTCAGATCACTGCGACTCACTCAGAGCCACAGAGCATTGAACACGAACTGAGCTATTTTAGTGGCAAGCTCCGGGATTCGATCCGAGCACACTCAGCACCGAAAACAGCGCGCTTACCACAGGATCACCTCGGTTTTTTTACTTCAGATTTAGTATTGTTAAATATATTTGCAACTTTTTATATTAAAGTTGTTAAAGACAAATAGTTTGTGCATTCTGAAACAAGAAACCAATTTCGGCCCCTAGAAAGATTTGTGGGGAGAAAAACCCCGATGAATCTTTTTCTTACAAATTGGCCCTTGATCATGAAAAAGGTTAGAAATCACTGATCTAGAGATTGTCTTGTAATTCATATGAAATCTGTGATGTATGGTACAGCGAATTACATCTGAACATACGAGATTGAAATAAAATAGTGGTGTCAATAATAAAAATGTTCATACATTAAAAATAATTATTGTCATTACGGCTTCAAATTTGAAATCTAAAGGGAAGTTTGAAAATTAAACTATATTTACAACAATCATCGAAGAACGTAGAACAAATTGTATAATTTTATTGAAGAATATAAAAGTTTTTTTTCCTAATGGAGGAAGACTTACGCTTACCCATGACACTTTAGAATATAATTTTTTTATAATAACTTGTATATCAATATGAAATTCTCAAGAGAACTTATATATGATATAGGGCCCGGTCCATGTAATGCAGTTCCCACTACACGTCCTGAACTTTATTTATATGTTTAATATGCATTTTTTACTGAATGTTTTACTTCATAAATTAACATGGTTGATTTAATACGATAAAGGCCATGCTTCTTGAAGCCAACAATGTTTCCGTCATATATCTTCAATCAGTCTTGAAAAGTATAACTGGCGTTGAATAGAAGGTAAGTGCCAAGCTAGTATGGTTTCTTTTTGAGCTAGGCACTTACGTTCTTTTCAAGGCCACTAACCTTGGAACAAACCCTTTTATCAGTGGAAAAATACATTTCTGAAATTTTGGAACTTACCCTCTTTCCAACGTCAACGCCTCAATTATAATAGTTAAAATTTATTATTTTAAAATAGAATTTTTTTTTTAATCAAGAACCAACTGTAGTACACTCGCTTAATTCACTCATAACTGAATCATATAATTCAAAATGTAGAATTCATTCACTTAGTTTATTAATGTATTGAGTACCTGCTGTTTTTCGAGATGCTATGGGTATTTACCTTCATAAAATAAGAGACATATTACAACATATTTACAGTTTACAACAAACAACAAACAGTTAATCACCACGCCCCGAATTCCATCCGAACACCCTCAGCACCGAAAGCCAGCGCACTTACCACAGGATCACCTCAGCTTGTTTTGCTTTAAATTTCGTATCGTTAAATTTATTAGTAACTTTTTATATTAAAGTTGTTGACCACAAATAGTTTGCGCACTCAGAAAAAGAAACGAATTTTGGCCCCTTGAATTCTTTGTTGGGAGAAAGTCCCCGACGAACTTTTTCATTTTTTTTTGGCGAAGTGGTCCGTGATCATGAGAAAGGTTAGAAACCACTGATCTAGAGATTGTCAGGAAATTACGATGAAAGTGGTCATGTATGGCACAGCTAATTAAAATTGAACTTGCGAGATTGAAATAAAATAGTGGTGTCAATAATAAAATGTTAGTACATTAAAAATAATTATTGTCATTACGGCTTCAAATCTGACGTCCTAAGGGAAGTTTGAAAATTAAACTAGATTTACAACAATCATCTATGAACATAGAACAAATCGTCAAATTTCACTGAAGAATATAAAAGTTTTTTTTATCTGATGCAGGAAGACTTATGCTTACCCATTACATTTTCGAATACAATTTTTTTATCATAAACTTGTATACCAATATCAAATTTACAAGAGAACTTTATATACAGTAGAGGGCCTGGTCCATATACTGTAGTTCCCACTACTCGTCATGAACTTTGTTTATCTCTTTAATTTGCATTTTTCACTGAAAATTATACTTCAAAAATTAAAATGGTTGATTTACTGAGATAAAGGTCATTCTTATTGAAGACAACAATCTTTACGCCTTATACTTTCCATATGTCTTGAAAATTATAACTGGCGTTGAAAAGAAGGAAAGTGCCTACCTAGTTTGGTTTCGTTCTGAACTAGGCATTTACCTTCTGTTCAACGCCATTAACTTTGGAACAAACTCATGTGTCAGTGAAAAAATATTTTACTGAAATTTTGTCACTTACCCTCTTTTCAACGTTAACGCCTGAATTATATTAGTTAAAATTTATTATTTTAAAAGTAGAAATTATTTTTAAATCAATAAACAGTTGTACTATACTCGGTGAATTCATTAATATCTAAATTATATATTTGAAAATGTAGAATTCATTCACTTGTTTTATTAATGTATTCAGTACCTTATGATTTTTTAGATGCTATGGATATTTACATTCATATAATAAAAAGAGTACGGGCCCAAGAATGAATGTATATATATATATATATATATATAATTTATCTATTTATTTGTTTATATATGTAATGCTAGGAACGTAAACTATAATTAACTAGATTTAATTTGGTTAAAATTAGGCAAATTAGCATTGAACTGTAATTTATTATGAAAAATTCACTATTTATTAACACCAGAGTACTGTTTAAATCTCTCGGTTTAAGAAAGGCCTTGAGCGAATCGCAGAGGATGTGACGTCAAGAACCACGTGCTCCTAGAAAATTCAGGGTCCATCTGAAAACATGTGAGTATGAATCATGATCATGCGACGCTCAACGCTACGCAATTGCTAAAAAAGCACACCAGGGATTATTTTTCGCTCGTGTCGTGGGTTTGAGATGATGATGGGAAATAGTGGCTTAGCGGAATGCAACATATTTACAGTTTACAACAAACAACAAGTAGTTAATAATTTTTTTTCGATCCGAGCACTCTCAGCACCGAAAGCAGCGGGCTTACTACAGGGTCACCTCGGCTTCTTTTACTTCAGATTTAGTATTGTTAAATATATTTGTAACTTTTTATATTAAAGTTGTTGAAGACAAATAGTTTGTGCATTCTGAAAAAAGAAATAAATTTCCGCCCATAGAAGGATTTGTTAGGAGAAGTTCACCGATGAATTTTTTCCTTCCTTCTTTTTTTTGCGAAGTGGTCCCTGATCATTAAAAAGATTAGTGTGACATGGAATTCGACTTTGTAAATACATTTTATTATCTCATAGTCTTGATACAGCATTGATTCGGTTCCATGCACATTCTAGTGTATCTGTTTTATTGTGTATGTCCTAAGATGTATGTGTCTTGGGTTCGCGCCTGTATTTTGTACCGGTTTCTGGAAGAAAGGTATGTACCTCCCGGAGGCAATTTTGGCTTATCGTGAGGAGAGGTTTTTTGTATAAGAATAAAAGCGTGACTTGCCACCCCTTCTCGGCTGTAAAGGGGTCTAGCGTCCCCATAGCAACGGCCTAGCAACATCTTTTAGCCAATGAGAGCTGGAAGGTGTTTGTTCGAGGATAGCTGACCTCTGCTCGCCCCAGTTCAAAAAGAAGTAATAAAAAAACGTTTTTTGAGTCAGTTGGAGTTTTAGCAGCGACAGATATAGGACCTCGTGGTGGTCCTATCGATCCTATCCGCCATTTTTTTTTTGGCTTGCTTCGCCGATTCCGCTGGTCGACTTATGAGATACGAGATGCTTCTATTCCATACGAAGGTGGTGGTAAGTTAATATTATTTTGTGTTATATTTATCAGGCGAGAGCACTGTGATTTTATTTTATGTAATTTGAATTTTATGTGTTATAATAATCTTTTAACGTATGATATTAATTGATATGATTATCTCTGTAAAAGTTTGCAGTCAGTGTATAAATTAATGTAAGTAATATGAAGAGAAATTAAATGGTTACATTAAATATTAAATTTGAGTACGTGCTCTTCAGTTATTCTCAGACATGTGTCAGAGTGAATTTCTCAAATTAATAATTTAGCAAAAAAAAAAATAAATAATTAAATAATAAGCCACTATACAGAATATGATAATTAGCATATGTTCTAACTTAATTTAATATATGGTGCCGTCAATAGGCTCTTCGAGCTCTGGGATTTTAAGAATAAAAGTAATTATATAATTCACTGCACATTGTCTGAGTAAATTGGATGCAAAATGTTTATAATATATTTCAATTATTGAATTGTATGTATTGCATTATGAAATTGAGTTAAGTTTTTTTTTATTATTCATTTCAAAAGATAAATTTAGAAATTCTATTTGCTGAAATTTGTAATAATTAAACATGTCGAAAGGTTGTAGAACTAGAAATAGGCAGGCTAGTCCTTCCCCATCACCTTCAACGTCTGATTCAAACACTATAAATATAATAGCGCCAGCAAGTATTATGATTTCTCTGCCCTCTTTTGGTGGTTCTTCACAGGAGAACTGTAATTTTTTTTTAAATCAGTTTGAGGAAATCGCCTCATTAGAAAAATGGAATGATGAAAAAAAATACATTCTTTTAAAATCGCGTTTAACAGGGAAGGCTTTGGATTTTCTTATGAACGACCCAAAATTTGAGAACATTTCTACCCACAAGGAATTAGTGCAGGCCTTAAAAGATAAATTTATCAAGTCCCCTTCGTTTTCGACACTGCAAGAGGAATTCCTCAATATTAAACAAGCTCCCGGTCAGTCAGTTTCCAATTTGGCAGACACTGTTCAAGATAAGGCTACCAAATATTTGAAATTCACAAACACCGATTCCGAGGAGGTCATTAAATTCAAAGAAAACATGTTACTCGGCCGATTCTTAGAAGCCTTAAGGTCTGATATAAGGATAGAAACAAAAAAATTGGGTCCGGAAAGTTTTAAAAAGGCAGTAAAAATTGCTAAAAATATTGAAGCAGCTCTTAATGAACAACAGGATGTTGAAGTAAACGCTTTTCGCACGACTAGCGAAAATATGGATTCCACAATTCAACAACTAATTCAACTTAATTTTGAACAATCAAAAAAAAATATCGCAGCTTACAGACAAATTAAATGAATTTTCTATTAAAATCGAAAATCAGTCCACTGCAAAGATTTCTTGTCACATTTGTGGAAAATCACACAAAACCACTGATTGCTGGCATTTCAATTCACAATCCTCAGCGCAGCAACCGCAACAAGTTTTCACTCCCCAAAATTTTCCCCCATTTTCGACCCCTTTCATACCTGGTCCACCTGCAAATTACTTTCGCCCTATGTACCCACCATGGAATGGTTTTGATACTCAATTTCAACCTCAATTTCAATCGCATTTCCAAAATTCTAAGGGTAGGCCAAAATATAAAAGTCATTATAACGCAGGCAGCAAAAATAATTATAAGAAACATTCATCAAATAACGGAAATTTAAACTCGTAGGGAACTCGTTTTCACAAGATGCTTCCGAAACGAAGTTCCACAACGGCTCGAAACCGGTATTGAAAGGAGGCTCTGACGTCATCAAACAGACTGTTCCGTTTCCTAGAAAACGCAAACAAAAAGAGTGGGTTCTCTCGTGTCAAGGGACGGAAAAAGCTAATCTCCCAATAATTAAGGCTAAATTTCAAGACATTCAGGCCCTTGGTTTAATTGACACGGGAGCTAATATCTCGCTAATCCATCCAAATTTAATAAATCAAATAAAACAAAAAACAAAAATTAATTATATATCGCATAATATTAAAATCCACACCTTAAACAACAATAGTGTCCCGTTCACAAGTGCCTGTACATTATCTTTTAAAATTAATGACCGCTGGTTCAAAAACACTTTTTATACCACTAAATACGCATGGAATTGCAAGTATAACATTTTTTTAGGCTTCGATTTTCTTAAAAGAAATAACGCCCTCATTGATGTTGAAAACAACTGTTTAAAAATTGGCAGAATATCTTTCAATTTTGAGGATGATCAAAATCTTCCTGTTGTTAATAATGTAAATATCATTCAAAACAAAAATTCTTTTGCCAAACTTGCACATCATCTTATTATTTCCCCAAATGAAACCCAATTGATAAAACTAAAAATTCCGTCAAAAATTCCATCCGATTTTATCCTTTCAAAAAGATCCAAATTAGCTAATATCCATTTTGATGACTCCTTACATGCACCTAATTCACTAAAGATTGCCTGTTTATTTGTTACAAATCGCACAGATCAGGAACTTTCTCTCCGCAAAGATACCAAATTTGCTGAGATTTTAATGGAGGATCTTGAAGTTTTTAAGCTGAATCAAGAATCTGATTTTCAAGTTAATAATATACAGTCTGAAGAAATTTTGGCCTTACGAAAAAATGAAATCGCTGCAAATGACTTTGAATTATCCTATTTATCTGATGACGAAAGACCACAAATTTTACAAATGCTACTCGATAACTATGCTGTTTTTTCTAAATCCTATTCCACCCTAGGAGCTACTGATGCAGTTAAACCCAAATTTAAATTATTACATGATTATCCTTTACAATCTCATTCCTTTCCAATTCCTTCCATAGCCAAAAATTTTGCCTACACTGAAATAAAAAATCTGTTAGATGCAGGTATCTTTGAATCTACCAATTCTAATTATGCTTTTCCAGTGTTATTTGTGAAGAAGAAACAAAATCCTAATGACAAGAAATCAGAATTAAAATTCCGTATGGTAGTAGACTATCGCCTATTGAATGATATATCGGAAGCTTTCAAAATTCACTTGCCCAATATAAATGATATTCTTCACAAAATTGCTGGCAATCAATTTTATTGTGTTCTGGATTTAAAAAGTGCTTTCTTTCAAATTATGTTAGATCCTAATGAAAGGGAAAAATTAGCCTTTGTGACCGAATTTGGTAATTTTCAACCCACTCGTCTCCCATTTGGCAGCAAAAATAGCACCTCATATTTTCATACCCTAATGAACAAATGCCTAGATGATTTGACAGGCAAGCATCTTCAGTTCTTTTTAGATGATGTTATTATTGCCCATGATTCCATCCCTCAGCTATTAAAATTATTACAACAGGTATTTGATAAATTGAAAGCTTTTAACTTAACCTTAGACTCTCAGAAGCTCCAACTTTTCAAAACTCAAATTGATTACTTGGGTTATACGGTAAATAAAGAAGGATTTTTTCCTTCTCTTTCCAACATAAATAAAGTTACCAGCTTTCCTGTTCCCAAAACTATTAAAAATGTAAAAACTTTCCTTGACATGGCTAACTACTTTAGACATTTAATTAATAATTATGCAGAAATTGTACAACCTTTGGTCAATCTTACCAAAAAAAATTCAAAATTTATCTGGAATTCTGACTGCCAAAATGCCTTTCAATCTATTCAAAATTTAATTCTTAACAAGCCCACTCTACATCATATTGATTCCGATAAAGAATTCTATTTAATCACTGATGCATCAAATGTAGCACTTAGTGGCATTCTCATGCAAAAGGATAACAATGATAACTTTTTTCCAATTTCCTTTTTTTCAAAACAACTCAATCCTGTGGAGAGGCGATACTCTGCAGTGAAAAGTGAGTTATATGCCATTTACTCTGCAGTTAACCATTTTAAGGATTTATTGTATGGTAAACCTTTTTGTATTCTCACTGATGCCAAGTGTTTAACTTATCATTTATCACTGCAGAAACAACCTGATATAATTGCTAGATGGTTAATATATTTACAAGATTTTCAGTATTCGATTTCCCATGTTAAAGGTGTCACTAATCCCGCAGATTTCTTATCAAGAGTTACTCATTCTTCTCCTTCACCCCCCCATGCAAATTAATAATTTATTCTCTGTCAGTACTAATTTGGACAAGGAACATATCCTAAATGAACAACTTCTTGAAGCTGAGCTAAGCCACATAAGAGAAAAACTTGTAAATGATGATTTGAAAACCAAAAGAAAATTTTTCATTCAAAAGGACTCTAATCTCTTGTGTAGGAAAACGAAAGTAAATAGAAAAAGATCTTTCAAGATTGTTATTCCCAAAAAATTAATACAAACATGCATAGAAACCGCCCATGGCCCTCATTTTGGCATAAACAAAACCTATAATTTCATCAAAGACATTTATTTTTGGTCAGGTTCATTCTCAGATGTCAAGAATTTCTGCAATACATGTCATCAGTGCCTTAAACATAAATCAAAAATTCTAAATTCTAACTTTAATTTCATGAATAAATCTCATTTGACTCCGGGTGAATGTATCGCCATTCACATTGTTGGTCCTCTTCCAAGATCCACAAACAATCATAAATTTATTTTAACAATTGTCGATCACTATTCTCGGTTTTTGGAGGCTGTACCTTTAAATTCTATTTCTTCAAAATCAATAATTAATGTTATAAATAAATATTTCTCCCTGTTTGGTATTCCAAAGGTTCTGATATCTGACAATGGGACTTATTTCACCTCCCAAGAATTTGAAAACTTTCTAACGAACTTAAATATACAGCATAACAAAGCTTCAATTTATTACCCTCAAAGTAATGGTCTTCTAGAAAGAGCGCATAAAACATTAAAAGAATCTGTGGCGTGCATTTCTTCTCATGCTTTCCAATGGGATGACAATTTGCTCTATTTTAAACTTTTTTATAACAATTCATCCCATTCTGCTACTGGTTTCTCTCCCGCGCAATTGTTTTTCGCGAGAGATCTGAATACCACCATTCAACTTAATTTTGATCCGCAAACATGCCAGGATTATCCAGAATATTTTTCAAAACAACAAAAGTTGATTGAACAATCTCGCAAAGATGTTCAGGAATACGAAAGGAAGTTACTAGAAGGTAAAAATGAAAAAAATTCTAATATAAATACTTCAACTTTCAAAATTGAAGACACTGTGTTTTTAAAGGCTCTTATCACTCCTACTGCTCTAGCTCCAAAATTTCTTGGTCCTTATAAGATTCTAAAAGAATTTAGAAACAAAAATTTTCTCATTCAAGATTTAAATGACTCCAATGCTAAGCCAATAAAAATCCATCAATCAAAATTATGTAGAGTGCCTTCAAAAAGACCAGCTATTGTATAATTTATCATTGAATATACATAGTTAATCTTATACCATTTTTTTCTCTTCTTTCTTTTCTCATAAAACTTTACTTGTTAGACATGTATTTATGTCAAGTGTGTTCCTTGATACATGAAATGCATAGCTCTCTAGACCTATGTATCTCTCTGCAATAATGCAGAAATAATTTTCCTTTGTGTGTGTAATCCCATGTTTATATATATATATATATATATATATATATATATATATCTAGTGCTCTGTATAACCTAATGTTTATTTTATGCACATCATTTATGTCACTTTATTTAAGAATCTATGTTGATAGGATCTTATTTTAAATGCTTCTCAAATATTGTGCATTGGTGTTCATGCACGACCCAACTTTTCCCACATCATGTGTGTTTGTTTATATTGGTGAAGTTATTGTTCCAGTCTCAGAATTCATATGCGAAGGCTCATGTTTGTTTTAAGTTATTGAAGTCTATCTATGGGTCGTTGCAACAAGCTTTAATTAAATAAAGAATTTAATAATAATGGACTTTGAAAATTTAACAGCTATTTCAACGAATTTAATTTTGTTTAGCTATCACAAGAATTTTTTTTTATTCAGTTGTTTGCATTACATGTAGAGTAGTCGAGGCATGCTGTTGTATTGTTTAGTGATATTGCTAATGTGGGCTGGTGCCTAGTATGCTATTTAATTGCTAGTTAACATAACAAAGAAAAAAAATTTTTTTTTGTTTCTTTGTCTCTGGTGTCTGCTACTATTGTGAAATTTTGTGATCTGGCTTGGTCAATGCTCAATATGACTTAAATAAAGCTACTAGTGGGAAACAAATTTAGCAGTAAATATGTTAATTATTAAAAATGCATAGCTAGCTACCAAGCTGAACTGTGTACATCTGCTTGGTGCCCATAAACAATAATAATGATAATAACAAATTTTTAACTACATTTAATTATTTATTTATTTTTGCATATCCTCCTTTTGTACATTGTAATGATTTTGTATGCTCACTGTGGCCACTGTGCTCTCCTTGGTGTTTTTGCCGTACCTCCATTACTTACCACCACCACCACCTACTGTTTGCGCTTCTGCTATTATCATGCTGAGCGTTCTACAAATCATGTGTGCTGCAAGAGAACACTGTCTGGGATAAATTGTTTGCTGCAGTTCAAGGAGCAGGTTATGATACAGCGCACTAACACTACTGGAGAGACTGTGCCACATACAAATTGTACATTCAACTTATCATCTTCTTTCTTTCTTACTGCATCATCGAAACGACGAGGACGATGCTACATCCTGGAAGATCCAGAGGATCCCGATGGAGTTTTTCCTGATGCAAGTCTCGGGAAACTGAGGTCGCCAGAGTTACTGCTTCGGCATTCTCTTCTCAACAGAAGGTCTCGATGATCCTGTTTCACAGCAAGTGAAGTATCTTCGCCGACCCGCCAGATCCTCTGAGGAGCGAGTTTCATACTCGAGGCTGTTTTGCTATATTCACAGAACTTTTCCAAGAAACTAACTGGTTTTGATTCTGGTAGACTTGGCATGTAATATGGCCCCCTTGGCTCAGTCCAAGGTCTTATATCCTAATTTGGATTAATTGAGTTTTTTTAAAAATCTACATGGTTAATTTTATATTTGTGTTTTTTTTTCTATGGGAGGGGGGGGGGAATGTGACATGGAATTCGACTTTGTAAATACATTTTATTATCTCATAGTCTTGATACAGCATTGATTCGGTTCCATGCACATTCTAGTGTATCTGTTTTATTGTGTATGTCCTAAGATGTATGTGTGTTGGGTTCGCGCCTGTATTTTGTACCGGTTTCTGGAAGAAAGGTATGTACCTCCCGGAGGCAAATTTGGCTTATCGTGAGGAGAGGTTTTTTGTATAAGAATAAAAGCGTGACTTGCCACCCCTTCTCGGCTGTAAAGGGGTCTAGCGTCCCCATAGCAACGGCCTAGCAACATCTTTTAGCCAATGAGAGCTGGAAGGTGTTTGTTCGAGGATAGCTGACCTCTGCTCGCCCCAGTTCAAAAAGAAGTAATAAAAAAACGTTTTTTGAGTCAGTTGGAGTTTTAGCAGCGACAGATATAGGACCTCGTGGTGGTCCTATCGATCCTATCCGCCATTTTTTTTTTTGGCTTGTTTCGCCGATTCCGCTGGTCGACTTATGAGATACGAGATGCTTCTATTCCATACGAAGGTGGTGGTAAGTTAATATTATTTTGTGTTATATTTATCAGGCGAGAGCACTGTGATTTTATTTTATGTAATTTGAATTTTATGTGTTATAATAATCTTTTAACGTATGATATTAATTGATATGATTATCTCTGTAAAAGTTTGTAGTCAGTGTATAAATTAATGTAAGTAATATGAAGAGAAATTACACGGTTACATTAAATATTAAATTTGAGTACGTGCTCTTCAGTTATTCTCAGACATGTGTCAGAGTGAATTTCTCAAATTAATAATTTAGCAAAAAAAATAAATAATTAAATAATAAGCCACTATACAGAATATGCTAATTAGCGTATGTTCTAACTTAATTTAATAATTAGAAACCACTGATCTAGACATCTACTGGTAACTCTTATGAAACCTGAAATGTAAAGCCCAGCGAATTAAAATTGAACATACGAGACTGAAATAAAATAGTGGTGTCAATAATAAAATGTTCATACCTTAAAAATAATTGTTGTCATTACGGCTTCAAATTTGACGTCTAACGGGAAGTTTGAAAATTAAACTATATTTACAACAATCATCTAAGAACGTAGAACTAATTATCAAATTTCACTGAAGAATATAAAAGTTTTTTTTCCTAATGCAGAAAGACTTACGCTTACCCATGACACTTTAGAATATAATTTTTTTATAATAAACTGTTATATCAGTATGAAATTCTGAAGAGAACTTTATATACAGTAGAGGGCCTGGTCCATGTACTGTAGTTCCCACAACTCGTCCTGAACTTTATTTATCTCTTTAATTTGCATTTTTTACTGAATGTTATACATCAAAATATAAAATGGTTGATTTAATGAGATAAAGGTCATTCTTATTGAAGACAACAATCTTTACGCCTTATACTTTCCATATGTCTTGAAAATTATAACTGGCGTTGAAAAGAAGGAAAGTGCATACCTAGTTTGGTTTCGTTCTGAACTAGGCATTTACCTTCTTTTCAAAGCCATTAACTTTGGAACAAACTCATGTGTCAGTGAAAAAATATTTTACTGAAATTTTGTCACTTACCCTCTTTTCAACGTCAACGCCTGAATTATATTAGTTAAAATTTATTATTTTAAAAGTAGAAATTTTTTAAAAATCAATAAACAGTTGTACTATACTCGGTGAATTCATTAATATCTAAATTATATATTTGAAAATGTAGAATTCATTCACTTGTTTTATTAATGTATTCAGTACCTTATGATTTATTAGATGCTATGGATATTTACCTTCATGAAATAAAAAGAGTACGGGCCCAAGAATGAATGTATATATATATATATATATATATATAATTTATTTATTTATTTGATTATATATGTAATGCTAGGAACGTAAACTATAATTAACTAGATTTAATTTGGTTAAAATTAGGGAAATTTCATTGAACTGTAATTTATTATGAAAAATTCACTATTTATTAACACCAGAGTACGGTTTAAATCTCTCGGTTTAAGAAAGGCCTTGAGCGAATCGCAGAGGATGTGACGTCAAGAACCACGTGCTCCTAGAAAATTCAGGGTCCATCTGAAAACATGTGAGTATGAATCATGATCATGCGACGCTCAACGCTACGCAATTGCTAAAAAAGCACACCAGGGATTATTTTTCGCGCGTGTCGTGGGTTTGAGATGATGATGGGAAATAGCGGCTTAGCGGAATGCAACATATTTACAGTTTACAACAAGCAACAAGTAGTTAATAATTTTTTTTCGATCCGAGCACCCTCAGCACCGAAAACAGTGGGCTTACTACAGGGTCACCTCGGCTTCTTTTACTTCAGATTTAGTATTGTTAAATATACAATCATGGACAAAAAAATTAGCGCACCAAGAAATAATTGCGGGATCGTAACGAAACTTGCAATGAAGGTACATGTCGGGGAGATATGCAAATGATTAGAAATGCGGCGTGATTGCGCATTATGTATAGCCGGTAGAGGGCGTTGAACATCGTACTCTGTGGAGTATAAAACAGGCAACCAAAGCTTGTTTGAGTGTGCTGAATCATTTACAAAGGAAGAGCTGAGATAGACATGCCATTACGCCGTGTTCGAAGACAATATAAGCAGTTGTCGCAGTTTGAGAGGGGGAGAATCGTCGGGATGATGGAAACTGGGTGGTGAGCTAGGCGAGTAGCTCGTCAATTAGGCCGCTCTGATTGTGTTGTGAGGATGTGTTGGGACCAGTGGACACGAGAGATGTCATGTACACGAAGACCAGGCTCAGGACGCCCTCGAGAGACCAGTCGCCGAGAAGACCGCCACATCGTAAGAAATACACGCGTACAGCCAACTGCTTCATCGGCCGCCATCCAGACACAGGTAGCACCTTCACTAGGGGCCTCTGTGTCTTCTCGAACCATACGAAGGCGCCTGGCTGAAGGACAGTTGGTATCGCGGCGCCCATTACGTGTGCTGCCCTTGACGCCCACCCATCGACGCCTCCGTTTGGAGTTTTGACGCGCACGAGGAAACTGGACTGCAGCGGAATGGAACCAGGTCGTCTTTAGCGACGAATCCAGATTCAATCTCGGCAGTGATGACAATCGTGTTCGTGTGTGGAGAGCCCGTGGTGAACGCTTCAATCCTGCCTTTGCTGTACAGCGACACATCGCTCCCACAGCTGGTGTGATGGTATGGGGTGCCATTGCCTACAATACACGGTCACCCCTATTATTGTTCCGTGGCACCATGACAGCCCAGCGGTATGTTCATGAAATCCTGCAACCATATGTGTTGCCACTCATGCAACGGATCCCAGGAGCCATTTTTCAACAAGACAATACTCGGCCTCATACGGCAAGGGTGTCACAAGACTGTGTCCGCACTGTTACTATCCTTCCTTGGCCTGCCCGATCCCCAGATTTGTCTCCAATCCAGCATATCTGGGATCATTTGGGACGACGAGTTGGGCATCCCACGAGTTTGAACGAACTAGAGGCAAGGTTACAGCAAATATGGAACGAAATGTCTCAAGACATCATACAGAACTTGTATGACTCAATGCCCGATCGTATCGCATCGTGCATTCGCGCTAGAGGGGGGTCCAACGGAGTATTAACTCCTCCGTTCTTTTGCCTTTTTCTCTGAAATAAATTATCCTTTTTCTTTGATTTTCTTATCATTTACTTATATCAAAGTAGTCATTACGTATGTAAAATTTCGTTTCATTTTGACGACTCCTTCTAGGTGCGCTAATTTTTTGTCCATGAGTGTATTTGTAACTTTTTATATTAAAGTTGTTGAAGACAAATAGTTTGTTTATTCTGAAAAAAGAAATCAATTTCGGCCCATAGAAGGATTTGTTGGGAGAAGTTCGCCGATGAATTCTTTCTTTCCTTTTTTTTTTTTTGCGAAGTGGTCCCTGATCATTAAAAAGATTAGAAACCACTGATCTAGACATCTACTGTTAATTCGTATGAAACCTGACATGTAAAGCCCAGCGAATTAAAATTGAACATACGAGACTGAAATAAAATAGTGGTGTCAATAATAAAATGTTCATACATTAAAAATAATTGTTGTCATTACGGCTTCAAATTTGACGTCTAACGGGAAGTTTGAAAATTAAACTATATTTACAACAATCATCTAAGAACGTAGAACTAATTATCAAATTTCACTGAAGAATATAAAAGGTTTTTTTCCTAATGCAGGAAGACTTACCCATGACACTTTAGAATATAATTTTTTTATAATAAACTGTTATATCAGTATGAAATTCTGAAGAGAACTTTATATACAGTAGAGGGCCTGGTTCATGTACTGTAGTTCCCCCTACTCGTCCTGAACTTTATTTTTCTGTATAATATGCATTTTTTACTGAATGTTATACTTCATAAATTAACATGGTTGATTTAATACGATAAAGGCCATTCTTATTGAAGCTAACAATCTTTACGTCATATTCCTTGAATAAGTGCTTGAAAATCATGACATGAATGTCTTCATAACAAAAGTAATTACTTTGCAGATTTATCAACTGCTAATAAAACCATGTATCTTAACTTTTCTTATTGGGTTACAACTCAAATTTGATTAACTCTCCCTTTCCTATATTATATTGTTTACATTGAAGGAAACGTGAAATTTAATGTTAAAAGGCCTTTTGAGTGAATTTTATTTAACTGTTTATATGCTCTTTTTTTATTGAGAGGGGTTTAATTTCGAATTTTGCTCTCGGATTAGCTTTAGTAACTCCGTGAAATATAATAGGCTGTTCAAAATAGATCGTCGAATAAAGGTTTGATAGAAAAAAGAAACTGTATAAATATAAAATAAACGGGCGAATTTGGCGAAAATGGCAACTGAATATATGTTGTATCAACTAAAATATCTTGGAACGTTATCTGCCCCAATTAGATTTTGGTTAGTCAGCATTTGACCAATTTTATCAGTATTTTTAAAACTAATTTCAAGGAAAGGTATTTGTTTTTCAATTTTCCACGCCTTATTCCAGGGCGTTTCATGTGTATGCTAATTTTTATATATCTCTCAGACCACTAATGTCCAAAACAGATTATACACAGTGTTGCCAACCTCGACGAAGCGCCTCCCCCTAGCGCCATCTCGAAATCCCCCTTTTCCCCCCTAACATCAACTTGATATCACCCTAGACCAGTGGTCGGCAAACTCATTAGTCAACAGAGCCAAATGTCAACAGTACAACGATTGAAATTTCTTTTGAGAGCCAATTTTTTTTTAAACTCAAACTATATAGGTAGGTGCATTGTTATTAATTTAATTAGGATACTTCAAAGCTGGTCTTTGCTAAAAACGTTCTCAATCTGAATGAGGTACGTGCGCTGAGGTCGACTCCTTCCAACTCTTCCACCCACACTCGTTTTGTATAATTATTTCGTCTATCTCCATTCGTTCATCCTCTCTGTATGTCCAAACCATCTCAATATACCTTTCTCAATCCTCGACACTACATTCTCTTTCACTCCACAGAACTCCCTAAAATTAACTTAATAAACTGTACTTTAAGTTTTATGTCTTAGTTAAACTATAGGTATGTTGAATAAAACTTGATATCATACTTAATATCGATATTATTTATAGATAAAATTAAATTGTAAAGTATCCATAAAATTAAATCATAACAATGACAGACAAACAAGAATATGAACAATGGCCTCGCATCACCTAGTTCAGGGATGGCGAAATTTTTTTAAAGCGTGTCAAAAAATGTCTTGAAACCGTAGAAATTAAAACCGCGTGTCACTTAAAAGGTTTTTTTCGGTCTTTGGAAGACCTTCGGAAATTAAAAAAATTATACGATATACACTGCTGGCCACTGTAAATGCAACACCCTGAAGGAAACATGCAAATAACATGAAATTTACAACATGCATTAGCAGAGGTGAAATATGCAAATGATTAGAATTTCAGCGCAGACGCACATCACGCGCGCCTGTGGCGCCACTTCAAAGCGCTATTTAAGGCTTGGAGATTTCGACGATTTCAAGTTCGGCAATTGTGTTTTTCTTGTGGTTTCTTAAAAAAAAACTATCAATTATGCCTGGTCGAAAACAGCGATCATCTTCTGATCAAGTATCCGAGTTCGACAGAGGAAGGATAGTGGGATACCGAGAATTTGGATTATCTTTCAAGGAAATCGGTAGTCGTGTTGGACGAAACCAAACAACTGTAATGCGGATATGTGATCGTTGGATGCAGGAGGGTACGACAGACCGTCGTGTTCGATCGCATCCACCTCAGAGCACCACTTCACGTGATGACAGGCAAATTGTGCGCATGGCAGTGACGGATCGCTCAGTCACATCACGAACCATAGCACAGCACATGCAATCTGTAACGCATCATCCAGTGTCTGCGCGTACCATTCGACGCCGTTTACAGCAGAGT
The DNA here is from genome assembly GCA_907164885.2 of Dolomedes plantarius. Classification (NCBI taxonomy): domain Eukaryota; kingdom Metazoa; phylum Arthropoda; class Arachnida; order Araneae; family Dolomedidae; genus Dolomedes; species Dolomedes plantarius. Next base: position 54,789,729 of record OU015490.1, read on the forward strand.
GGTCTGTCCGCAAGACGTCCATTGCTTTGTCTACCCTTCACGCAGAACCACAGACGTCTCCGCCGCCAATGGTGCGATGACAGAAGGATGTGGACTGCAGAATGGAATGAAATTGTCTTTACTGACGAGTCACGCTTCTGTCTGCAACACCACGATGGTCGCATTCGAGTCTGGAGACACTGTGAAGAGAGGATGCTGAACAGCTGCGTTATGCACCGCCACACTCGTCCTGCACCGGGTATTATGGTATGGGGCGGTATTGGATATCACTCTCGCACACCTCTAGTACGCATTGCCGGTACTTTAAACAGCCAGCGCTACATCTCCGAGGTGTTGGAGCCAGTTGTCCTTCCTTACCTTCAGGGCTTGCCCACAGCCATATTTCAACAGGATAATACGCGACCACACGTGGCACGCATTGTCCAACGTTTCTTCGTCAATCGCCAGATTGAATTGCTTCCCTGGTCGCCTCGCTTTCCGGATCTTTCGCCGGTAGAAAACATGTGGTCCATGGTTGCTCTACGATTGACTCAGATTCCATCCCCAGCTGCCACAGCAGATCAACTTTGGCAACGTTTGGAAGCTGCTTGGTCTGCTGTACCTCAAGAACTCATCCAAAGTCTCTTTGAATCAATGCCGAGGCGTGTGGCAGCGGTGATCTCCAAGAATGGCGGCTACTCTGGCTACTGATTTTGGCAGGAACCACACTTCACAGAAGTCTATAGATTTAATCATTTGATACTTGGTCAACATGTTATCTACAAAATAAATTTTGTTGTGATATCTCTTGTCTTTCTTGGTGTTGCAATTTGGGTGGCAGCAGTGTATATAAAACAGTTCCGTAACTGACTCACTGACTGACATACAACGCACAGACCAAACCGCTGGACCTAAAGGGCTGAAATTTTGCATGGCGATTCTTCTTATAGAGTAGGGGTGCACTAAGAGAGATTATTGAAAAATTCTTCTTAGATTTTTTAAAATTAAATTTTTAAGCTGTTTTAGTAATTTTTTTTAAGTTTCTATTTAAAATAATAATTTGAGTGTTATAAAATTTATATCACGAGAAAGATCATAAGAATGTCTTTGAAATGAGATCTTTCTCAAATCTTTACCTCTATTTTCTGATTTTTGGTGAATTTTTAAAGATTCATTTTTAGAATTTAATTTATTAAATGCTGATCACGTGAATTCTTTTTCTGGTACTTTAAATAAATTTATCGTCACGTGCATAACAACTAAATAGACAAAAAAATATTTTTTTCTTGCTAATGCGGAAGACGATTGGACATTATTTTGTCTATAAAAATATCCTTTACGATTTTTATATAAATACTAGCTGAAATACCCGGCGTTGCCCGGAATTTTAAGAAGGTTTGTTAACCAAAATCAATTTAAAAAATTAACACAGTATAAATTAGCCAAAAAAAAGCATGTGAAATGTTATACATATCTCAGTATTTTGGTAGATGCAGTCTTTCATCATTGTACCACTAAAAGCTATAAAGTAAAAATGTCAAATTGTGGAATGTTTGTTAACCAAAATCAATTTAAAAACTTAACACAGTATAAATTACATAACCAAAAAAAAAAAGCATGTGAAATGTTATACATATCTCAGTATTTTGGTAGATGCAGTCTTTCATCATTGTACCACTGAAAGCTGTAAAGTAAAAATGTCAAATTGTGGAATGTTTGTTAACCAAAATCAATTTAAAAACTTAACACAGTATAAATTACATAGCCAAAAAAAAGCATGTGAAATGTTATACATATCTCAGTATTTTGGTTAGATGCAGTCTTTCATCATTGTACCACTAAAAGCTGTAAAGTAAAAATGTCAAATTGTGGAATGTTTGTTATCCAAAATCAATTTAAAATCTAAACAATTTAGCAAGATTTAACCTTCTATGTTTGGAGCAAAAGAAGCTGATAAGTAAAACATAAAATATACATACATTTATAATAAACCACTAAAAGCTGAAAAGGAAAAATGTCAAATTGTCTTTTGGAAAGTAAAGCTGAAAAGTAAAAATGTCAATTTGTCGAATGTTTGTTAACCAAAATCAATTTAAAGACTAAACACAGTATAAATAACATAGAAAAATAAGCATGTGAAATGTTATACACCCAAATAATTTTTAAAAAATCCAATATAAAAATATATAAATTTATAATTAACTCCTCAGAATTCATCTAGATTTAACCTTTCATCTTTGGAGCAAAAGAAGCTGAAAAGTAAAACATAAAATATATACATTTATAATAAACCATTAAAAGCTGAAAAGGAAAAAATGTCAAATTGTCTCTTGGAAAGTTAAGAGTTTTAAAAAGTAAAGCTGAAAAGTAAAAATGTCATTTTGTCGAATGTTTGTTAAACAAAATTGATTAAAAAAGTAAACACAGCATAAATAACATTAAAAAAAAACATGTGAAATGTTATACACATCTCAGAATTTTAGTAGATTCAGCCTTTCATTTTTCAAGTTTAAATTAAAAATGTCAAATTGTCTAATGTTTGTTAACAAAAAGTAATTTAAAAACTAAACACAGTATAAATAACATATATTTAATAACAGTATAAATATCATAAAATATATACATTTTTAATAAATCACTAAAAGCTTAAAAGTAAAAATGTCTAATTGTCCATATAAATACCTCCATAAATGCAGGATTCTGTAGCCAAAAATATATATAAATAAAGTATTAAAGTATTTGTTAAAGGCACTGACTGATGAAAAAATTAACAGAAATCTGCAGTTTGGGCTACACGCACCATAAATGCAAGATTCTGTAGCAATAATAGAAACATCCTGTCCTTATTAAACTCCATATAAATTTCTGTTCAATTAAACTGATCCAAATATTATCTGAAGTACCTTCATAAACTATGTTTCTCGTTTCTTGATTCGGGGTTCAATATGAATGTTTGTTAACCAAAGTCAACTTAAAAACTAAACACAGTATAAATAACATAGGAAAAAAAACATGTGAAATGTTATACACATCTCAGAATTTAGATAGATTCAGCTTTTCATCACTAAAAGCTGAAAAGTAAAATTGTCAAATTGTCTTTTGCCTTGTGAACTCTGCATGAAAAATTAAACACAGTATAAATAACATAGTATAAAAAAGGGATGGGAAATGTCATACACATCAATACTAAAAAACAACGAATAAATTTTGGTTCGAATTTGACTCTTAGTGTGCTTCACTCTTGAAAATAGTTGTTCTCAGATGTACGTGCTTCCAAACGTTGATGACCAGAATAACGCTTGACTATGCAGTGAAGGATATTTATATCTGGGCAGGTATGATTTATGAGTACAACAAAGAGACTCGATTGAATTTCTCTTTAAGTTAGATGTCAGATTGCAACTCTATGCGTTCCATTTGACAATTTGCTAGCATTATATCTATATCGACTGTAAATAGAATAGAAAACATGCAAAAACAAAAATTGTTTATTTTCCCCGAAGTCCTGAAATCAATTTTAAATTCTTGTACTAAATCGGAAAGTAGGGCTGCGTATTTTATAACATTTTTAGAATTGTGCTTGGGAAATTAAAATAGTAGCATTAAGATTTTTATGCAGTTATAGGCATTTTAGCTAAATTTCAATAAAAATTACTTCAAATTGACCAATTTATAGAAAAAGTATGCTATTTACAGTTAAGTTTTTGTTTCTTTTTTTTAATTTTTAAGTGCTATTTTACCATAAAGCACCAAAAAAAACCTTTAAAAAATCATTTTTTAAAACAAACAAATGGAATAGCTAAACACAAACATAGTTAACCGTAAATAAATCGCAAAACTGTGCTTAAGTTTAGACTGATTCTTTTTAGTTAAGATATACTAATTTTTATGCTTTTAAAAGTACATCGTGAATTATAAAATTAAGAACAATATAAAATACAGTAACGGATTATTGCTTCTTTTAGGAGACAACAAAACAATGTTTCAAATTCAAACTTGTGTAACTACTGCCACTCGCTGCTACTGTCGTCTGATGAGCAAAAAAAAAAAAAATTAAATAATTCAATATTATTCTGATTTTTCACGCTAGTGGAAAAAATGACACGCCCACTTTAGAGTCACTTGAAATAATTAAACACACACAAATATATAAATTACACAAAAGGTTTTTTTTTTAAATTCTGTAATGTGTCTAAATCTCCACTATGGAAATATATCGGAGAATTCCATCATTTTAATAAGAAATTTCTAAAATGAAAATAGCAACAAATAACGTCTGTTTATAATCTGAAGACGATGTTAATTTCACTGAAATGTTTTAAAATATAAATTTTAGATAAGAAATATTTAACGCATTTACTACGCATTACATCGTTTCAATAAGAAATGTCTAAAATGAAAATGGCAACAGAGAACGTTTGTTTACAAAATAACACGGCGAAAATAAACGACGATCGTTAATCGAAATGTCTTAAAGTATAAAATCTGACTTGAAAGATTATTATTTTCATTTATTATTCTGGTTTAATATATAACTTGAAACTTTTTGATTTTATTTATTTTTATCTTTTCGCTCGCTGTCAGCTAACCCTAACATGGACGCCATATTCAGAGGGATGATGCCACAAAGTGTAACAGCTTACATTTTGTTTCAAAATTGTGGTTTTTTATTAATTAAAAATCAACGGTAATTAATTTCGATTTTTGAAGTTCTTCAGACCCTCGGCTGTTTTTAAAGACGCCTGTATTTAAAATTTCACGATCGTTGCTCCTAAACTGTGGATTTCTATACAATTACAGAGATACAAACATTCATTTTTATATATTAGATATATTTTTTTTCCTACATCAATTGTATATATTGATCGTCGTATTTATTATAAATCTATATATATTTATTTTTGTTGGCATTAATTGCATACATTGACCGTTGTATTTAATTTGAATGTACTCCGTAGCGAAGTGCGGGTTTTCAGCTAGTCTATATATATAAAACAGTTCCGTAACTGACTCATTCACTGACTGACATACAACGCACAGACCAAACCGCTGGACCTAAAGGTCTGAAATTTTGCATGGCGATTCTTCTTATAATGTAGGGGTGCACTAAGAAAGATTTTTCAAGAATTATTTTTAGATTTTTTTAAATTAAATTTTTAAGCTGTTTTTGAAACATTCTTTAAGTTTGCATTTAATATAATACTTTGAAGGTTATAAAATTTATTTCATGAGAAGGATCATAAAAATTCCTTTAAAATGAAATTTTTTTCGAATCTTTACCTCAATTTCCTAATTTTTGGTGAATTTTTAAAGATTAATTTTTAGAATTTAATTTATTAAATGCTGATCACGTGATTTATTTTTCTGGTACTTTAAATAAATTTATCGTCACGTGCATAACAACTAAATAAACACAAAATATTTTTTTATTGCTAATGCGGCAGACGATTGGACATTATCCAAAAAGATATTAAAATACAGTAAAAGAAATGTTCTACAAACTGTACTATATTAACTGTACTATATTCTTTAGTATTATTTATATTAGATTCAATTTGAATATTTTCTTCTACATTATCTATAAAATTATCCTTTACGATTTTCTTATATATATATATATATATTACATCAATTGTATACATTGATCGTCGTATTTATAATATGATATATATATATATATATATATATATATATATATATATTTAGCATGAATTGCATACATTGACCATTGTATTTAATTTGAATGTACTACGTAGTGAAGTACGGGTTTTCAGCTAGTTTATTTATACGTGGTTCGATATTTGTAACTTTTAATCGTACACACTCAGCGGACAAGTCGATGCCGAGGCGATTTATATTCTCACTTTTAATAAAATTCATTGTCGAAAACATCTGTTCGCAAACGTAGGTTGATCCAAACATTGTCAAAGGAGCTCTTGTTAAGTTTTTCATCGACTTTAGCGAATTAGGCAAAGAGTTCCATTCAGTTAAAATAATATTTTAAGTGCTTGTTGTTAAAATATATTCGTCACAATTTTCCATATCTTGTAATTTGTTTTCTAAGTTTACGTTTAGTTCTGCAAATCTATTCCTCCGTACAACACTGTTGTGAAGTTCAACCATTTCCGTTTTTAAGTTATCAATTTGAACCCAATCGAAAGAGGATAATTTTAGTTTTCTCCATTTCACAAAATTGGGACAATCTTTCGTCAAATATTTCTTTTGCATTCGCTAGTACTGAAGAAGAGTGTTTTAAGACTTCTGTTCGGCAAAAAGAGGAAAAAATTAATTTCAAACAATTATTTTTTAAAAATTATTTCTAGTACAAATTAGATTATAGATCTGTCAGTCCGACGAATGAAAATGAAAATTTGAAAAGTTAAATTAAATGGATCTTAAAACAATGGGATCGTCTCGCGTGTCGTCTAAAATTGCTTCGCGTGTCACTGTGTGACCCGCGGGTCACAGGTTCGCCATCCCTGTCCTAGTTGATTAAATGTCTGCGCACAAAGCGCGTCTAGATGAATTTCTCTAAAAATAGCAACTAACCCGTTTCTTACGACGGTCATACTTTTCGCCCCATCTGTTGAAATTGAGATAATTTTATCGAATAGAATATGTTTTTCAATGCACTCAATTGCAGCATTTCCTATATCCTCTCCGCTTGTTTGACCTTTGAGTGACAATAATTCTAAATGTACTTCTTTAGGACCTGTAGATGAAATAAATCGTACATAAAGTGAAACTAGCGCTGTATCATTTATGTCACAAGACTCATCAACTGCTATTGATAAAGCTGAAACTAATTTAAGATCTTAGACTTTCTGGTTGGTTATATTCGAAGACCATTTTGACTAGTCTAGTGTTTTCTACGGGGACACGCTCTCGGAAGTAATACATTTTTTTTTGGGGGGGGGGGGATAATGTCCCTGGGGGATGACGTCATTACACCCCAGTCCTGTGTACATATAAAAACAATGAATATAAACAGACAAATAACACAATCACAGAAGAATTTTATTGACAAGCGATGACACAGTGACACCGGTGATGGACGATGGTTTGCAGCTCCCCTTTCTAGACGGGGCTCCATTTGCATGCGGAAGACTGACCGGTTCCCCAGAATACAACCAAGTCTTATGCGGGAATTGAACCCGCACCCCCGGAGTGGCAGGCCTTAACAACTTAGCCACTGGGCCACAGTAATACATTGTAAAACACGATGCTAAGATAAGACTTGACGATACGCGTTGACATTTAATCTTTCTAGGAATGTTTTCTCATTAAGTCGCTTCAGATCACTCGCCTAAAGATAAAGACACATAAACACCAACTAAGTATGTAAAAATAGAAATAATAAAACGTCATCACGATGTTTCAATCCCACTATACGTGCGCGCCCGCACGTGGCATTTTGTGGAAGAGCCACACTCAAGGGGCCAAAGAGCCACATGTGGCTCGCGAGCCACGGTTTGCCGACCACTGCCCTAGACCTTCCTAAAAGAAATTCTGGTTCCAAATAGACATCCTGTTTGAGAGATGAATTGAAATAATTAGAAAATACACACATAATGAAATGGAGGTTTATTTACAATTGACATATGCATGGAACTTATAATCTAATAAAAAAAACGCGTCACGATTGTAGAAAATATTAAAAAATGTTTCCCTAAAAAAATGTGGTCCCTAAAAAAATGTGGTCCCTAAAAACACCCCTTTTCATCTAACTTACCCCCAAATTTAGGGGGAAAATCCCCAAGTTGGCAACACTGATTATACATCACAAAGAAATTACAGTAAACTAGCATTCAAAGAAGCTATTTCCCACACCACACAAACAAGTGTCTTCAAAGAGCGGATTATTTAAATTGCGACTATGAAAATACTTCAAGCGAACTGATGATATGCAGATTAATGCATTTTTAATGAGACAGTTAAAAGGGCGAATGTTGTGAGATTTAACAGAATGTAGTAACTATGTTACTCATAACATTTAATTACTTTTTAAGTATTCACTGCACTGTGCTGTTTAGGAGTCCTAAATTAATGTCAGAAAAAGATTGTTAGAGAAAAATGGAAACATTAATTGCGGTTTAGAGCCTTTTACTATTTAAAGGGACAATAGACATTAGAGACATTTTATTGGGGGGACTTATTGAAGCTTTGAATCAATGAATTTAAAATGAAGTAAAAATATATATATATTTGCTTCAACCAATAATTTATTTCGAATTAAATAATTTATTCGATGCTACGGGGAAATGAATGTATAAATCGTAAAGGAGTAACTTAAAAGCTATTTTTTACCACTCAGAATTTCCGCTAATAGTCACTTACGTAAGGTTTAAATAGATGAATAATTCCTTTTATTTTCAGCTACATAATCTGTAATATAGAAAAAATAATTTAATCCTTTGGAATTAGAAAAATGATTTGAAATTTTAAGCTCAAATTATCGTAATACTCTCTGTTAAGTATGTAGACAGTAAATTATTAGAAAAAGGTATTACATTATAGCAGCTGGAATTCATAGCTTTTAAATCCTCTTTACTAGAAAGATCATCTGTGTTGATACATGTTTTTAGTTCATTCAGTTAATTCATAAATATTATACCTCATTTTTTTTATGAGACGAGAATACTGTAGCGAATGCAAGTCTGCAGCCGAATCCCTCTGCAGACGACATTTAAAAATATTTGTATCTCACGTTTTGAAGAAGTTGCCTGGCAACTACGATGACCCGGTAGCGTAATTTGAAATCGTAAGGATCACAGCGCATCGCAGTTCCCCTTTTCGCCGCTAGAGGGATTGCTCTCAACGTTTGGCGACGAATCGAATTCAGCATAGCATTTTATACTACGGTCAACAAGAAATAACAGCAATAAACTGAAATAGAATTATAAATAAGTTTAATTTCATTTTATTTTTGTCATTTGCAAGCTAAATTGTAAAGACTTTAAATACTAACACAATATTTGGAGTTGTGAAAATGGGATGTTTACATATTGGCTTTTTCGATTTACGTTGTTTAATAATTTTAAGCTGTTTATTTCGAAATATGTATACTATGTGATTAATATGTTTTTAATTTTTTTTAATGCTATCTCTATTCTTTTTCCCACTCGTTTTCATATCTCTATTTTTTTTATTATGGTGGCTTTCACTTAACTGCATTCACCAAAGAAATATGAGTGGATGCTGCACTTACGTTTGAAAATAAATAATGTACGTTTGATGCTGTCAATTTTATTTAGCTTTTTCACAAGAGATTCCAAACATGATTTCAAGCAATTTCTTAAGCAATTAGCTATTATTTAAAATGTTCTCATATTGCACTTTCATGCATGCAATCGCATCAGATAGTTTAAAAAAAAAGTGAAATTTTATTGAGGAAATAAAAAGTAACATTCATTCAATATTTGTAAGAAATATCTTTTTTTCTGCGTACATTCTTTTACTGTGTCCCTGTTTTTTTTAAGGCAAAAATATTTATATATAAATTCAATTTTGTCCAATATTTTTGGAATTTTGGCACTATTATCGATGAAGTGTTTTTAAATATTCTGAATCAACACAGTTTCATGAATTGTAATAAAAAAAAATTTCACTGCTTTGACCATTTTGTTCTTTGATACTGTCAGTTTTATTTAGCTTTTTCACAAGAGATTCCAAACATTATTTCAAGCAATTTCTTAAGCAATTAGCTATTATTTAAAATGTTCTCATATTGCACTTTATGCATGCAATCGCATCAGATAGTTTTAAAAAAAGGTGAAATTTTATTGAGGAAATAAAAAGTAATGCCATCAGATAGTTTTAAAAAAAGGTGAAATTTTATTGAGGAAATTAAAAAGTAACATTCATTCAATATTTGTAAGAAATATCCTTTTTTCTGCGTACATTCTTTTACTGTATCCCTGTTTTTTATTTTTAAGGAAAAAATATTTATATATAAATTCAATTTTGTCCAATATTTTTGGAATTTTAACACTATTATTGATGAAATGTTTTAAAATATTTTGAATCAACATAGTTTCGTGAATTGTAATGAAAAAATTTGTTCACTACACTGACCATTTTGTTCTCTGATATTTTTTTATGCATATTTATAACATGATATACAACATTCATGGTTATTTTAATTTCTTAACATATAAGTGTTGAATAAGACAGAACACTAAGATTTCATTTAACAGTATCTTTTATTTATTTATTCTTTTTTTCATGGTTATAGAGTATTTAATGCCCAGAACCATGACTTTTGGCAGTAGGCCGATTATTTAATATGCTTAAAGCTAAATTTCATTTAGCTTTAGTCCTTCGCACATTACTTTTTACAGGACGATCAGCTGGTATGCGGCGGGAACCTTTAGTTACAAAGTTTCGCCGCCGTGCAATAAAAGTTGGTTGCACTTTGATTTTACCTCCTTTCCTTTTATGAGATGAAAATGCCCATCCCATAAAAATTAAAGCTTCATTAGCTTGCCCTGTAGTTTTAATTGATTTTAATTTGTTTGTTATAATTCTTTGGTGGACATTTATCCCCAAGGGCTAAAATAGCTAGTTCGTACCTGTCATCACAACTAAGAACTGGTGCATTTGGAAAATTGATTTTAAAATTATGGTACAAAAAACATTGATGCTTACAGAATGCACCAGTTCTACCTGAATAACAGGTACAAAAACCAACCAAAGTATTTACTAAATAACTTACATCTCCTTTTACAGAAGGAAGGCTGTAAGTTATTTCATCTAATTTTTTTAATCAGCGATTGTGCAGTCTTTAAATTTTTTGCACATTGATGAGTATAATAAAGTATGTGTGCGGACACGATTATGTGCATGTTCGAGTAACCGTGTAACTAAATACTGGTTCCAAACATACACACAAAAATCTGCCAAAGCAACAATGTTAAATGCCTTTGTGCGGCACAATATAATGTCTTTAATGATTCTCATTGTAGCTTCACAGAAAATTGTTAGTGTTGTGATTACGGTATATTATATCTTCTTTTCTTTCATAAAATCATTATATCTTCTTTTCTTTCATAAAATCATTATATCTTCTTTTCTTTCATAAAATCATTATATCTTCTTTTCTTTCATTCTTCTTTTCTTTTATAAAAATTTGCAAACCGCTTTGCAAATGCAGGGTATAACACACTGCCTGAGTATAATGCTGCCACTGCATTATCGAGATCTGTTACTGAAGCAGCATACATAACCTAGGGAGGAAAATAGTAATGTTTTAATAAACAAGTATGCCTTTTGCAAATGTATTTAAATTAAAAAAAAAAAATTGTCAGTTTTTCATTAGGTAACAACACATTTATATATGTAATAATAAATAATGATTATCTCCCTTTTAATAAAAATTTGTCAATCATATTTATATTTTATAAAAATAAACCCTTTCTTGAGTATGTATTTAATTTATACATTTTACTGTACAAATATTTTTTATCAAAAGATAATAATTCATAAATTTAATGCAGAGTAAAGCTCTAGTTTAGCAATCTCCAGGTCCCTAATGGTGATTGTAAGATTGGAGTGGGTGATGATAAAAGTTATTATTGCAGTATTTAATAACTTAGAATGAGGAAAAAAACAAGGCAGACAGATGGACTGATGTAAATTTCTATTAATAATTTCTATTAAATAGATTATTTTAATTATGCAACATTTGCAATAAAATATATTTACAAATTCTCATGAGTCTTACTTTACTTTCAACAATCTGATAAATATAGACTCTTGTTATAATTATCTAATTTTTACAGTGAATTAGCTTTGTTTAAATGGAGATTAAGAATCCTTAGAGTGTAATCTTAAGATTGTGAAGATATTTGTGATCCTTATTCTTAAATGAAAATGTCAATTATCTTTAATACTACTTTTTTGTAGAAATATAAAAAATAATACAATGTAATGCAAAGTTATACTAATCTAATCACAAAAACTTTTTATCAAAGAAAAATTGTATGTAATTAGTAAACATGTTATAAGAAAAGATGAAATAATTTTGTTTCCAACAATATAGAATGACTAGTTTCTTCACCACTAAAATGTTCAATGTGGTGAATAAGTTATTTGGGTGTAGATGGCAGTGTTGTTTGTTGATTTTTGGTATCCATATTTGTTTTAGTTTAAGTTTTGAAGTAAACCACCATAAAACTAATACAATTAGTATTTCCTAATAGAAATATAAGTAAAAGAAAACAACAAAAAAGCACATTAAACATACAGAAGAGTAATTTTGTCAATACATAATCAATATTCCAAGTTTCAAATACTTCTTTTATACCCTTCATTGTACTATAATTTAAAGGAAACATTTATAAAATTTAATGAACAAATTAAGAACTTAGAACAATATACTTCTTTTCCTCCAAAACAGAATGGAAATGTTTCTTTAAACAGTTTAAAAGCATTCAAATAACTGGCTGTTGTTTGATCTTGATGGAAAAGGACAGCAAGTGGAATAGCTCCTATTTTGGTTACTGTCACAAATACTGTTAGAACTGATTTGGAGCTTTCGCAATTTGAAGTGGAATCTAGAAAAATTATTTCGCCACTTGAAGCAAGAGAGTGGGTTTTTTGCATAACTGATGATGCTATTAGTATGGACCATGGACGGTTAATACTTCCAGGGTCAACTTGCACAATCGCACCTATAAAATGAAGAAAATTATTTCATCTGCAAACAGCAGAGCATTATAAGTATCTGAGCAAACTATAACAATTATTTAACATTTTCTTACCTTCTTTTTCATACAAATTTGATTTTTCCTTAAATTTATCTAGGGGGTCAATGACAGGTCCAAAATTTTCATTCCGCCATTTGTTGTGCAGATAATAACACTGATTTTTTGTTAGGTTAATTGAGGAATTTGCCAGCATTGTATAGTCAAATTATTCCGATATCATTAATTTGCTTTCATGAAATCTTTTGGCCTCACTCGGTGTTAAGCCATCTTTAAAATATTCAGAAAATTCCATCTGGACCTACAATAAAAATTTAGATATTTGTTCAATAAACTATTATTTTCCTTTTAAAAAGAAATTCAATGAAAAATCTTTTTTTAAATAAAAATAATAATAAAATTAACAGTTTGAACAACAAAATAATTATATATTCTAATTTGAAAATCAAAAATTTATACAAGATATATAAATGTGTTTTTAAAAACAAAATGTTTCTAAAAATGAACTTTCTAAAATAACACTGCAAAAGTATTCAAGCTATTTTCAAATAATGTTTATTTTGTGGGAAATTAAGTAAGTGTGTATTTTTAATAAGTGAAGTAAAATCTCAACTAGAATGTAAAACATACATCTTATTTAAAAAAGTTTTATAGTGTAAAAATTTTTAATAGATTACAGAAATGTCTTACTTTAAATTGTTATTTCATTATACTTTTATATGGATAATCTAAATTAACATAAGCTTAAATATAGAACAAAAAAAAACTTTTCTTAAATTTTCATTCTTTAGAATTTTGAGAAAAAACACCTACTTGTTTTCTCACTGGCAACATCCTTAAAGAATCAGCTGTATCCAAATAATGAGAATGAATTCTGTCAATTTTAATGACACAAGGAAGGGGTGGTTTTAATTTCAAAAAGGAATCGTTTCTCACGGTTCCACGATTTACTTTTTTGACCAAAACATTAATTTGGGCTTTGCAAAAGGCATTCTTTTGGGAATTAACCTTCGATTTTTTTTTTGTATGAGTGATGACAGATCCAACATTTTTGGTAAACAATTCTAAACAGAAAGAGAGAAATGTTTAGATAAAACATACAAAGTGAAATAGAAAAAAATAAATTGGTCAAATTAATATGAACACGTACCTTTGTGGATTGGCATTTTCGCAATATATAACGAAGCATGTATTTTTTTTTTCACTGACGGCTAGGACAAAGTTCTCAATCTCATCAGGCGTAGACATTGTTGATCTGTACACAATTCTGTCTTTGCAGGATGATTTTTCATCAAGAACTAGACAAAAATCGTTTTTTAAACGTTCTAAACTACAGTTCGATATTTTGAACGACATGGCGGCGACGCAATTTAAGTACTGTTGTATGTAAAAAAAAAAAAACGCGCGCCGTAAACGAAACCAAGTAATTTAAAATTGAGCGGCCGGCTGGGTTACCAGAAGAGCGTCGATTCGTCGCCAACGCGTAGGGCGTCGCCAAACGTTGAGCGCTATCCCTCTAGCGGCGAAAAGGGGAACTGCGATGCGCTGTGATCCTTACGATTTCAAATTACGCGACCCGGTACGAGAGTAGGAGAAAAAAGAATTCTTCTGTATTCATTGTTAAGTTTTTTGCTTCGTAATTTTTGGTATCCATGTTATTCTTTAATTTCCACAAGTCGTACTTTCAGTGTTAAATATATGTAATAGATATTTTATTTTTCATGCTTGAATTGTGATAATCTGCTTTGGTTTTGTGGCATATAAAAATGCCCCTTGAATTCACTGCTAGCCAGTGACGATCACAAACTGGCGATTCCTGCAATGCCATTTTACTAATTATCACCGGAAATGTACATTTACAGTTACTGTTACAAATTTACACTTACTTGACCTTGCAAACCATTAAGGGAACAAGAGACCTTCAGTCTCGATCTTCTTTAATGTTCAATATTTTTCTCTATATACCCCATGAACATAATTAATATTCTTTTCTATTGCATTGAAGATACTTAGAATTCACAAATTAGTATTTTGTGGAGGAATAGGACCTGCTTATCAAAATTTTCTTCAAAAATAATAGAATTTTTCAAAAGGCTCCATGCGTATTCATTTTCCTCTGATATCTTTCAATTTTCTCAGAATTGTTATGTGGAGTGTTTGCCACAAAACTGTGCACAATTCTTTGAAATCACAAATATTTTTCAAATTTATAGATAAAAAAATAAAGTAAAAACATAAAAAAATAACAGTCAGAATAGAAAAAAAAATTATTTAAGACGTTAGATTCATATAAAAAAATTAAATGCACATTTATATTTATATACATATGGTAAACTTATAATTCAAAATTTAAGAATTTTAATTGTATATAATGCACATAGAGCATTTTGAAAAAGTTAGCATTTTTGAAATTTTTTTTGAAAAACGGGCATGATTCTTCCAAAAATTCCTTATTTTGAATTCTAAGGGTTTTCAATGTAGTAAAATAGAAAATTAATTATTCTCATTTTGTATATGGAGTTAAAAATTGAAAATTAAAAAAATTCGAATTTGAAGGTCCCTTGTCCCCTTAATTTCCAACGGGAAATTATCGGGAAATTTAACATTGGAAATTAATGATTTACTAGCAGAAACATAATTTAGTGCAGTGTGGTCCAACCCGCGGCCCGCCAATTCATTTTTGTTGGCCCTTGCCCTTCTTACTGGAAAAATATTTTAATTTTACAATTGGAAAAAAAATCGTTTACCCTTCTTACTGCTTTAAGTTTTTAAGACTTAAAATGTAATGACTTAAATATCAGACTTAAATGTAATGCCGTTACTTAACTTGTGCTGTCGTTACTCCGCCAGCAATCAGAATTGTCTGTCCACGAATACGTCCGGCACGAGAAGCGTTACGGGTGGTGGCCAGTCAATAGCGCCCTTTGCACGTACGCTCTTTCGCGAGTGATTGGAGCGTACGGGATTGCGCGCGGGAAAACTTGCAGTACGCTCCAAAGCAGCTTTCCCTTCCTCTCCCACACCCTCATACGTGCACTCAATCGCGCGGGATTGTGGTTTCACGCAGGAAAGAGCGTACGTGTAAAGGGCGCTGTTGGCTGCCGATAGATTCACGATCGTTCGTGTGCTGCGGAGAATTTTCTGGAGGGTGTCGATTTCCGTATAAAAGGGAGCGCAGGGTTGTTCGAAGTGGTTGTTTTTGGCGAGAGAGGTTGTTCGAGAGATATACTACGACGGGAGATTGTTGTCATTGTTGTTGCGAGAGATATATCTAAAATGGCGGAACTTAAACGGCGTGTTGAAGATGAGAAACGACAATTTCAGTCACAGTGGCAGGAAAGTTACTTTTTTGTTGAACACAAAGGAAAACCACAGTGTTATCTGTTATCAAGTCTTATGTGTTTCGAAGCAGTATAATGTGAGTAGACACTATACCAGCTTGCATAAATCAAAATTCGATCAATACCAGGGAAGTGCCAGAAGTTGTATGTTTACTGATTTGAAGCTGAAACTAACTAGACAGAAGAATATCTTTCAGCAACCATCAAACACTGCTGCTTTAAAGGTGTAAAACGAATCCTCTACCTTCTCCTGGAAGATTCCTTGTTTGGTTAATGCAAGAAATAAATCACTTGGCAAAATAACTGATGAAACACAAAACAAAACTTTAATCTGACTTAATAATGTGGGAAGCTCAAACTGTAAGATTTCTAACTTCAATATCTATATTTACGAGTATTAAACCCTCAACACAATATTCTTTGTTTCCTCGATTAAACTTTCATGACCACGGATTCCCTAAAATAATCTCAACTAACAGCTCCCGTGCCTGTTTCCGCACGGGACAAAACACCAACACGGCCTAGCCGTCTCGTGGCTAAAAACCTTCTGCCTATAGACCACACTCTTAATCCCCCTTGGGGTCGTTGAACTTACTCCCTCGCACCCCTTCCAAAAAGGAATGCGCTACAGAGGGTGGTTATCAGTGTTCCTGGAAACACGAAGCAGGCGCTGGGAGGGGAACGCAATTCTGATATCACTACAAAAGGCATCTTATGAGGTATGTTTAGAGGTAGCTAAAAGTAAACAGTCTTTTAGGGATGGTGAGCTCATTAAGAGATGTGGTGTAAAAATGGAATCTTCATTTGGAGATAATACGATGGCTAAAATTTTTGAAACAGTTTCCTTGTCTCATCAGACAGTAAGTAGAAGAATTAATGATATGTGTGGGGAAGTGTCAGGTTCTCTCAAGGGCATTTTGGAAAAATGGGAATTTCACTCTCTAGCTCTAGATGAGAGCACAGATATATTTGTCAGAACAATAAACGAAGAATTTGAAATTCATGAAGAACTGTTGGAATTAAAATCATTAGAAACCAGCAAAAAAGGTTCTGACAAATTAAACGCACTGGATGATGTCGTTTCTAAATATGGAGATTTTGTGAAGTGCTCTGGCATTGCAACAGATGGAGATAAAGCAATGGTTGATCATAAAACTGGGTAAGTATGACAGTGTAAAGAAAAAGGCATAAATTGTTTGTTTTTCCACTGCATTATCCACCAGGAGGCTCTCTGTGGAAAACTTTTAAGGCTTAGTAAGACAATGAAAACTGTTGTAAATACTGTAAATTTAATAAGGGGAGGCAATAAGGCCCATAAACACAGCATTTATTGCATTCCTGGACAATTTGGAAGCTGAGTATGGTGACATTTTATTGTACTGTGAAGTGCGCTGGCTAAGTGCTGGAAATTGCCTGCAATAGTTTTTTGGGGTTGAGGAATGAAATTCTTGCTTTTATCAGAAATGAAAACATTGGGCATGAGTATCAAAAAAAACTGGAAGAAATCCAATTTTTAAATAATCTTACTTTTCTGACAGATTTAACATCCCATCTAAATGAATTAAACCTAAAACTGCAAGGCAGAAAACAAAATAGCTCCCAGCTTTATGGACATATTGAAGGCTTCCGCAAAAAACTTGATGTAATGCAAATTGCATTGAAGGCAAATAATACGGCACACTTCCCATCTTGTCAGCAGTTGAAAGAAGAAAAAACTGACACAAATTTTAGTAGGTTTCATAAAATAATAATAGATATCAAGAAAGAGTTCAAGGACAGATTCCAGTATCTTGACTCCCTAAAACCAAAACTTGCACTGTTCAACAACCCCATGGATATTAAAGTGAGTGAGGTGCCCTGCGACCTTCAAATGGAAATTTGTGATCTTCAGACAGACCCATTCTACCATACTAAAAAGTGTGATGTCCCTGAAAAATTCTGGAAACTGATTTCTAAAGAACGTTTTCCTAAACTGCTTAAATTCTCTCTGCAAATATTATCGCTGTTTGGCAGTACATACATGTGCGAAAGTGCTTTTTCTGCTCTCAAACAAATTAAATCAAAACCGAGAAATCGAATTGAAAGTGCTTCACTGGAATCGAGCCTGAGCCTTTGCCTTACTGAACTTAGAGTGGACATTGATAAACTTGTATCAAGAAAGCAATGAAAATCATCACATTGATTTCTCGACTGTAAAATGAAGTGGTATATTAAACTAGTATATTAAACTTCTTTTAATATAAATTTTAATAAAAGTTTTTGAATACAATATGTAATTCGTTTTCTTTCTGGAATGTCTCTGGCCCTCACATTCCTATAATAAATATCCTCCTACCCTAATCAAACTTCCTATAATCCCCTAATCAAACTATCATATAAGTTTGATTGGCCCTCGGGTAACTAAAGGTTGGACCACACTGATTTAGAGATCTGTTATTTGCATCTTTAAATTAATATTTCAATAAAGTCCGCATAGTTTAAAAATTTTTTAAATTTTTGTAGTTAATATTTACATGACATTGAATTATTGATATTCATCTCTAGAAAACTAATATAACTCATATTTAAAGTTAACCTGAAAAAATTTCCTGCAAAATGCATCTACATTTAAAGTTCTACTTTCAGATGTAAATAAAAAAACTGTACTAAAAACTGTGCATGCTTAATTAGTAAAATTATCAATACGACTATTTCCATTTGCTTAAGGCTGCTGTGTAGTAACCATATTGGATTCGCTCACCTCAATTTAAAATTTAAATTATTCGGAGAAAAAATCTGGCATAGTGTATTTTAACAGCTCCTAAATTCCTTTGGTGGATGATAATTATAAAATGAATCCTGTTGCAAGGTGCAGAAAAGTTCAGTCTATCTGAAAATTCCATATTTATTGGATTACTGGCATTTATATAGCTGTCATAGTAGACACATTTTCTTCACAGGATTACATTGAGGTGAGCGAATTCAATAGGGTTAGCACACAGCAGCCTTTTGTAGTTTCACAATTGAATTCACTGCTAGCCAGTGACGATCACAAACTGGCGATTACTGCAATGCCATTTTACTAATTATCACTGGAAATGTACATTTACAGTTACTGTTATAAATTTACACTTACTTGACCTTGCAAGCCATTAATTTCCAATGTGAAATAATCGGGAAATTTAACACTGGAAATTAATGATTTGCTAGCAGAAGCATAATTTAGAGTCTGTTATTTGCATCTTTAGATTAATATTTCAATAAAGTCCATATGATGTCCATAAGGGTCATATGTAGCCACCACATTGAGTTTCCTCCGCTTGTCGTTAAATTACTGATTAAAGTTTCTCACGAACAATCAATTAAAGTTTTTTATTGAATTATTTCGCCTAACAGAGTGATTATTAATTAAGCCAGCATATCCTTCAAAAACCCACAACAAACATGAATATTACGTTTAAATTATCCAGGGGGAAAAGTGTTGTGCTGATTTTTAAATACAAATGATTTCTTTGAATGGAAGATTTTTTTTGAAAGAAAATATAGAAATTTGTGGAAAAGTTGTGGCTTTCTAAAATCACTTTTTAAGGAAAGGAACGTTTAAATTATCTAGGGGGAAAAGTGTTGTGCTGATTTTTAAATACAAATGATTTCTTTTAATAGCAGATTTTTTTTGAAAGAAAATATAGAAATGTGCGGAAAAGTTGCGGCTTTCTAAAAACACTTTTTAAGGAAAGGAACGTTATTTCTTATGTGCCACAAATATAAGCATAAAAAGAAAAATGTACTGCTTATCTCAAGTTTACGGATGGATGATTCAATCGATGAAGACACTGGCGACAGGAAAAAGCCTGAGATGATAACGTATTACAATGAGCATAAAATAGGAGTAGATAATAGTTGACAAAATGTGCTCCACTTATGATGTTGCAATGCATACTAGAAGATGGCCGATGGTTGCATATTTTTCAGTCCTGAACATTACTGGAATAAATAGTCAAGTTATTTATTTAGGGAATAGAAATGAAGCGCTTGAATGTCGGTTGTTTCTTCGAAGAATTGGGAGACAGCTGATTGATTAGGTGATATCTTATGCCTCTTCTACCTCGGTCGATTTCTGGGAGAGTTTTTGAAATTACATCTGTAAATCAACAACCAGGCGTTCCTCAAGCCAACTTTTCGAGCACCGACGACGGTGGAAAAAGAAAGCCTTGCCAATCCTATTGGACCAAGAAAACAAAGAGACTGACGAAGTGCAGCTGCAAGTCTTGTGGGCACTAGGCCTGGGCGATGTTACATTTTTGACATCGTGATACATCGTCAGTCCAACATCACGATGTGACAATGTATCGCGATGTTAACCACGAACGTAGCTAGCAGGTGGCAGCGTGCATCCCTAAAAAAGTAACATAGATTCATACATAAAAATGAGACCATGTTGTTGTCCAGCAACAGACTAAACTAATTAAACATTCAAATATCTTTTATTTTGAGCCAAGAATACCTACATTTCTGCATTTTTTTTTTGAAGGAATGCAGCTCTTTGTCTTGAAAAAACACTCCCGTCTGTACTGAATACTCTCTCTGAAATTACACTTCTATACAACCAAGTCGAACAACGACCATTGTTGTGCAATTATAAACCGGAGCCGCGCAACTGACCTTTAAGCTTTAATGGTCCAGGTCTGAAAATTCCATCCACGGGGTGGGGGATTAGAAACAAGAACAAATAAAAATTTAATTTTGATCGTATTTTAATCTTCGATACTTAAAAAATTGCCCAGAAGAAATTGATCATTTTTTCTAAAATTAGAACTAATTCCTCACAGTAAGACCTTGAAGGATGAGTATACGTTGAGTACATCATACTTTGAAAGTACCAATTAAAAAATTTCGCATCGGTTGCAGATCCCTCCATTTATTTTACACAGTTTAAAACACAGAGCCGCAAGCTGCCCGCTTTCTTGAACAAACAGTTTCACGATTTAGAGGTAACGATCCTAAATAAATATTTGATTTATATAAAGGGACAATATATCAAAAAAGTATTAAAATGATATAAAATTATGTTGTATATGGTATCTTCTTCTATGAGGTCAGAGGATAGGGAAGTTACGTTCCCTCCCCCCAGATGTCGACACTGGGGGGGGGGGGCTAGATCAAAATTGTGGTGGTATCTAGCCAAGTCGGACAACGAACCTTGTTGTGGAATTATAAACCGCAGCCAAAGAAATCATCTGAAAGCTTCTATGGTCCTCATCTAAAACTTCCTTTCAGGGGGGATTAGGAACAACAGCAGAAAAAAATTTCATTTTGATCGTATTTTAATCTCCGTTACATTAAAAATGCTCAGAAGTAATTGATCATCATTTTTCTAATATTGAGCTAATTGCTCACAGTAATACCTTGAAGATTAAGAATACCTGGAGTACATCATACTTTGAAGATACCAATTACAGAATTTCGGTTCGGTTGCAGATCCCTGTACTTGCTTTACACACTTTAAAACACGAGGCAGCAAGCCGCTCGCTTTCTTGAATAGAAAATTTTACACTTTGTCATAACAATTCAAAACAAATTTTTTATTTATAAAAAAACAAACTATATCTAAAAAGTGGTAATATCACATTAAATTAAATTATACAATTCCATGTTAAATCCGTCTACCAGAACTCAGCTCAAAGCTTCTATGGTTCTCGTCTAAAACTTCCTTTCAGGGGGGATTAGGAACAACAGCAGAAAAAAATTTCATTTTGATCGTATTTTAATCTCCGTTACATTAAAGATGCTTAGAAGTAATTGATCATCATTTTTTCTAATATTGAGCTAATTGCTCACAGTAATACCTTGAGGATTAAGAATACCTGGAGTACATCATCCTTTGGAGATCCCAATTACAAAATTTCGGTTCGGTTGCAAATCCCTGTACTTATTTTACACACTTTAAAACACGAGGCAGCAAGCTGCTCGCTTTCTTGAATAGAAAATTTTACACTTTGTCATAACGATTCAAAACAAATTTTTTATTTATAAAAAAACAAACTATATCTAAAAAGTGGTAATATCACATTAAATTAAATTATACAATTCCATGTTAAATCCGTCTACCAGAACTCAGCTCAAAGCTTCTATGGTTCTCGTCTAAAACTTCCTTTCAGGGGGGATTAGGAACAACAGCAGAAAAAAATTTCATTTTGATCGTATTTTAATCTCCGTTACATTAAAGATGCTTAGAAGTAATTGATCATCATTTTTTCTAATATTGAGCTAATTGCTCACAGTAATACCTTGAGGATTAAGAATACCTGGAGTACATCATCCTTTGGAGATCCCAATTACAAAATTTCGGTTCGGTTGCAAATCCCTGTACTTATTTTACACACTTTAAAACACGAGGCAGCAAGCTGCTCGCTTTCTTGAATAGAAAATTTTACACTTTGTCATAACAATTCAAAACAAATTTTTTATTTATAAAAAAACAAACTATATCTAAAAAGTGGTAATATCACATTAAATTAAATTATACAATTCCATGTTAAATCCGTCTACCAGAACTCAGCTCAAAGCTTCTATGGTTCTCGTCTAAAACTTTCTGCCAGGTCGGTATTAGGAACAACAGCAAATAAAAATTTCATTTTGATCGTAATTTAATCTTCGTTACAGTAACACTTCCTCAAAGTAACACCTTGAAGGTTGAGTATACGTTGAGTACATCATATTTTAAAGTACCAATTACAAAAATTTGGATCCCTACCAAATTGCAGATCCCTACATTTATTTTACACACTTTAAAACACGCAGCTGCAAGCTGCTCGCTTCCTAGAACAAACAGTTTCACGATTTAGAGATAACGATTCTAAACAAATATTTTATTTTTATAAATACAGACTATATCAAAAAAGCAGTAATATAATATTAAATTAAGAGGTATCTGTTATCCTCTTCTATGAGGTCAGAGGATGGGGAAGGTACGATCCCATCCCGCCACATTTCGACACTGAGGGGGAAGGGCTAGTTCAAAAATTATGGTGGTATCTAGCCAAGTCGGACAACGAAACTTGTTGTGCATTTATAAACCGGTGCCAAAGAAATCAGCTCAAAGCTTCTATGGTCCTCGTCTAAAACTACCTTTCAGGGGGGATTAGGAACAACAGCAAAAGAAAATTTCATTTTGATCGTATTTTAAACTTCGTTACTATAAAAATACCCAGAAGAAATTGGTCGTCATTTTTTCTAATATTGAGCTAATTGCGCACAGTAAGACCTTGAAGATTAAGAATACCTGGAGTACAAACTTTGAAAATACCAATTACAAAATTTCGGTTCGGTTGCAAATCCCTGCTCTTATTTTACACATTTTAAAACAAGAGGGAACAGGCTTTCTTGAACATGCAAGTTTTTCAATGAGAGCTAAGAATCCAAAACAAATATTTTATTTTTATAAAATTAAACTGTATCTAAAAAGTGGTAATATCATATAAAATTAAATTATACAATCGCAAGTAAAATCCGTCTACCAGAAAGTTCTTCTATCAGGTCAGTAGGTAGTAGGCCTGGGCGATGTTACATTTTTCACATCGCGATACATCGTCAGAGTAACATCGCGATGTTAACCACGAACGTAGATAGGAGGAGGAAGCGTGCCTCAACTAAAAAAAGTAACATAGATTCATACATAAAAATGAGACCATGTTCTTGTCCTGCAACAGACAAAACTAATTAAACATTCAAATATCTTTTATTTTGAGCCAAGAATACCTACATTTCTGCATTTTTTTTTTTGGAAGGAATGCAGCTCTTTGTCTTGGAAAAACACTCCCGTCTATACTGAATACTCTCTCTGAAATTACACTTGAACCTTGAATTGCCAAATATTTTCTAGCAAGTACTTTAAGTCGTCAGCTTAAGTATTGACGGTGTGTAACCTGAAAGTCGTCCCTTCATGCTAAGCGATGCGATATCGTAAAACCACGCATTCGCACAAACATCGGACACAGTGAAATCGTCGACCAGGCGATGTGACATCGTAACATCGTGCATGGGCACACAGAAATATCGGAACCGTTTGTGTGACATCGGGAAATCGCGAGAATGCGTACACCGCTAGGTTTATGACACCGATAAATGGCGATGTTACGATGTATCGCCGATTTGAAAATTATGAAACCGGTGTGACGATGTCGGCTTCATACCGGTTTTTCACGATGTATTGATATATCGCCTATGTCTAATGGTTAGGGAAGGTACGATCCCTTCATCCTGTTGTCGGCACTGGTGGTGCTAGGTCAACATTGTAGTGGTATATAGCTAAGTCGAACAACGACCTTTGTTGTGCAATTATAAACCGGAGTCGCGCAACTCAGCTATAAGCTTATATGGTCCTGGTCTGAAAATTCCATCCACGAGGTGGGGATTAGGAACAAGAGCAAATAAAAATTTCATTTTGATCGTATTTTAATCTTCGATAGTTAAAAAATGCCCAGAAGAAATTGATTATCATGTGTCCTAAAATTAGAGCAAATTCCTCACAGTAAGACCTTGAAGGTTGAGTATACGTTGAGTACATCATACTTTGAAAGTATCAATTACAATATTTCGGATCGGTTGCAGATCCCTACATTTATTTTACACACTTTAAAACAAGGAGCCGTCAGCTGCTCGCTTTCTTGAACAAAAAATATCATGATCTTGAGATAACGATCCTAAAGAGATATTTTATTTATATAAAGAGAAACTATATCTAAACAGTAATAATATCATATTAAATTAAATTATACAATACCATGTTAAATCCGTCTACTTCAAAGTTCTTCTATGATGTCAATGGGGGGAAGGTACGATCCCCTCCCCCAGATGTCGGCACTTTGGGTACTATGTCAAAATTGTGGTCGTATCTTGCCAAGTCGGACAACGAACCTTGTTGTAGAAATTATAAACCAGAGCCGCAGAACTCAGCTCAAAGCTTCTATGTTCCTCGTCTAAAACTTCCTTTCAGGGGGGATTAGGAACAACAGCAAAAGAAAATTTCATTTTGATCGTATTTTAATCTTCGTTACTATAAAAATACCCAGAAGTAATTGGTCGTCATTTTTTCTAATATTGAGCTAATTGCGCACAGTAAGACCTTGAAGATTAAGAATACCTGGAGTACATCAAACTTTGAAAATACCAATTACAAAATTTCGGTTCGGTGTCCAATCCCTGCTCTTATTTTACACATTTTAAAACAAGAGGGAGCAGGCTTTCTTGAACATGGAAGTTTTTCAATGACAAGTAACAATCCACAACAAATATTTTATTTATATAAAATTAAACTATATCTAAAAAGTGGTAATATCATATAAAATTAAATTATACATTTGCAAGTTAAATCCGTCTAACAGAAACTTCTTCTATCAGGTCAGTGAATAGTAGACCTGGGCGATGTTACATTTTTGACATCGCGATACATCGTCAGTCAAACATCGCGATGTTAACCACTAACGTAGCCAGCAGGTGGCAGCTTGCCTTCCTAAAAACAGTAACATAGATTCATACTTAAAAATGAGACGAGGTTGTTGTCCTGCCACAGACTAAACTAATTAAACATTCAAATATCTTTTATTTTCAGCCAAGAATATCTGCATTTTTGCAATTTTTTTCGAAGCAATGCAGCTCTTTGACTTGGAAAACACTCCCGTCTGTGCTAAACACTCTCTCTGAAATTACACTTGAACCTTGAATTGCCAAATATTTTCTAGCAAGTACTTTAAGTCGTCAGCTTAAGTATTGACGGTGTGTAACCGGAAAGTCGTCCCTTCATGCTAAGCGATGCGATATCGTAAAACTGCGCATGCGCACAAACAACAGACACAGGGAAATCGTCGACCAGGCGATGTGACATCGTAACATCGTGCATGCGTACACAGAAATAACGGAACCGTTTGTATGAAATCGGGAAATCGCGAGAACGCGTACACCGCTAGGATTATGACACCGGTAAATGGAGATGTTACGATGTATCGCCGATTTGAACATTATGAAATCGGTGTGACGATGTCGGCTTCACACCAGTTTTTCACGATGTATCGATACATCGCCCAAGCCTAGTGGGTTGGGAAGGTACGATCCCCTCATCCAGTTGTCGGCACTGGTGGTGCTAGGTCAACATTGTAGTGGTATACAGCCAAGTCGAACAACGACCATTGTTTTGCAATTATAAACCGGAACCGCGCAACTGACCTTTAAGCTTTAATGGTCCAGGTCTGAAAATTCCATCCACGGGGTGGGGGATTAGGAACAAGAACAAATAAAAATTTCATTTTGATCGTATTTTAATCTTCGATACTTAAAAAATTGCCCAGAAGAAATTGATCATCATTTTTTCTAAAATTAGAACTAATTCCTCACAGTAAGACCTTGAAGGATGAGTATACGTTGAGTACATCATACTTTGAAAGTACCAATTAAAAAATTTCGCATCGGTTGCAGATCCCTACACTTATTTTACACAGTTTAAAACACGGAGCCGCAAGCTGCCCGCTTTCTTGAACAAACAGTTTCACGATTTAGAGGTAACGATCCTAAACAAATATTTTATTTATATAAAGGGACAATATATCAAAAAAGTATTAAAATCATATAAAATTATGTTGTATATCTTATCCTCTTCTATGAGGTCAGAGGATAGGGAAGTTACGTTCCCTCCCCCAGATGTCGACACTGGGGGGGGGGGTCTAGATCAAAATTGTGGTGGTATCTAGCCAAGTCGGACAACGAACCTTGTTGTGGAATTATAAACCGCAGCCAAAGAAATCATCTGAAAGCTTCTATGGTCCTCATCTAAAACTTCCTTTCAGGGGGGATTAGGAACAACAGCAGAAAAAAATTTCATTTTGATCGTATTTTAATCTCCGTTACATTAAAAATGCTCAGAAGTAATTGATCATCATTTTTCTAATATTGAGCAAATTGCTCACAGTAATACCTTGAAGATTAAGAATTCCTGGAGTACATCATACTTTGAAGATACCAATTACAGAATTTCGGTTCGGTTGCAGATCCCTGTACTTGTTTTACACACTTTAAAACACGAGGCAGCAAGCTGCTCGCTTTCTTGAATAGAAAATTTTACACTTTGTCATAACAATTCAAAACAAATTTTTTATTTATAAAAAAACAAACTATATCTAAAAAGTGGTAATATCATATTAAATTAAATTATACAATTCCATGTTAAATCCGTCTACCAGAACTCAGCTCAAAGCTTCTATGGTTCTGGTCTAAAACTTCCTTTCAGGGGGGATTAGGAACAACAGCAGAAAAAATTTTCATTTTGATAGTATTTTAATCTCCGTTACATTAAAAATGCTCAGAAAAAATTGATCATCATTTTTTCTAATATTGAGCAAATTGCTCACAGTAATACCTTGAAGATTAAGAATACCTGGAGTACATCATACTTTGAAGATACCAATTTCAAAATTTTGGTTCGGTTGCAAATCCCTGTACTTATTTTACACACCTTAAAACACGAGGCAGCAAGCTGCTTGCTTTCTTGAATAGAAAATTTTACACTTTGTCATAACAACTCAAAACAAATATTTTATTTATAAAAAAACAAACTATATCTAAAAAGTGGTAATATCATATTAAATTAAATTATACAGTCCCATGTTAAATCCGTCTACCAGAACTCAGCTGAAAGCTTATATGGTTCTCATCTAAAACTTCCTTTCAGGGGGGGATTAGGAACAACAGCAGAAATTTTTTTTATTTTGATCGTATTTTAATCTCCGTAACATTAAAAATGCTCAGAAGTAATTGATCATCATTTTTTCTAATATTGAGCTAATTGCTCACAGTAATACCTTGAAGATTAAGAATACCTGGAGTACATCATACTTTGAAGATACCAATTTCGAAATTTTGGTTCGGTTGCAAATCCCTGTACTTATTTTACACACCTTAAAACACAAGGCAGCAAGCTGCTTGCTTTCTTGAATAGAGAATTTTACACTTTGTCATAACAATCCAAAACAAATATTTTATTTATAAAAAAACAAACTATATCTAAAAAGTGGTAATATCATATTAAATTAAATTATACAGTCCCATGTTAAATCCGTCTACCAGAACTCATCTGAAAGCTTCTATGGTTCTCATCTAAAACTTCCTTTCAGGGGGGGATTAGGAACAACAGGAGAAATTTTTTTTATTTTGATCGTATTTTAATCTGCGTTACATTAAAAATGCTCAGGAGTAATTGATCATCATTTTTTCTAATATTGAGCTAATTGCTCACAGTAATACCTTGAAGATTAAGAATACCTGGAGTACATCATACTTTGAAGATACCAATTACAGAATTTCGGTTCGGTTGCAAATCCCTGTACTTATTTTACACACTTTAAAACACGAGACAGCAAGCTGCTCGCTTTGTTGAATAGAAAATTTTACACTTCGTCATAACAATTCAAAACAAATTTTTTATTTATAAAAAAACAAACTATATCTAAAAAGTGGTAATATCATATTAAATTAAATTACACAATCCCATGTTAAATCCGTCTACCAGAACTCAGCTCAAAGCTTCTATGGTTCTCGTCTAAAGCTTCCTGTCAGGGGGGGATTAGGAACAAAAGCAGAAATTTTTTTTATTTTGATCGTATTTTAATCTGCGTTACATTAAAAATGCTCAGGAGTAATTGATCATCATTTTTTCTAATATTGAGCTAATTGCTCACAGTAATACCTTGAAGATTAAGAATATCTAGAGTACATCATACTTTGAAGATACCAATTACAGAATTTCGGTTCGGTTGCAAATCCCTGTACTTATTTTACACACTTTAAAACACGAGACAGCAAGCTGCTCGCTTTGTTGAATAGAAAATTTTACACTTCGTCATAACAATTCAAAACAAATTTTTTATTTATAAAAAAACAAACTATATCTAAAAAGTGGTAATATCATATTAAATTAAATTATAGAATCCCATGTTAAATCCGTCTACCAGAACTTAGCTCAAAGCTTTTATGGTTCTCGTCTAAAGCTTCCTTTCAGGGGGGGATTAGGAACAACAGCAGAAATTTTTTTTATTTTGATCGTATTTTAATCTCCGTTACATTAAAAATGCTCAGAAGTAATTGATCATCATTTTTTCTAATATTGAGCTAATTGCTCACAGTAATACCTTGAAGATTAAGAATACCTGGAGTACATCATACTTTGTAGATAACAATTACAAAATTTCGGTTCGGTTGCAAATCCCTGTTCTTATTTTACACACTTTAAAACACGAGGCAGCAAGCTGCTCGCTTTCTTGAATAGAAAATTTTACACTTTGTCATAACAATTAAAAACAAATATTTTATTTATAAAAAAACAAACTATATCTAAAAAGTGGTATTATCATATTAAATTAAATTATGCAATTCCATGTTAAATCCGCCTATCAGATCGTTCTATCAGGTCAGTGGGTAGTAGGCCTTGGGCGATGTTACATCGTCAGTCTAACATCGCGATGTGACGATGTATCGCGATGTTAACCACGAACGTAGCTAGCAGGTGGCAGCGTGCCTCCCTAAAAATAGTAACATAGATTCATACATAAAAATGATACCATGTTGTTGTCCTGCATATACTAAACCAATTAAACATTCAAATATCTTTTATTTTGAGCCAAGAATACCTACATTTCTGCATATTTTTTTTTAGAAGAAATGTAGCTCTTTGTCTTGGAATAACACTGCCGCTTGTGCAGAATACTCTCTCTGACGTTACACTTGAACCTTGAATTGCCAAACATTTTCTGGCAAGTACTTTAAGTCGTCGCTTTAAGTATTGACAGTGTGTAACCGGAAAGTCGTCCCTTCATGCTAAGCGATGTGATATCGTATAACCGCGCATGCGCACAAACATCTGACACAGGGAAATCGTCGACCAGGCGATGTGACATCGTAACATCGTGCATGCGGACGCAGAAATATCGGAACCGTTTGTGTGACATCAGGAAATCGCGAGAATGCGTACACCGCTAGGTTTATGACACCGGTAAATGGCCATGTTACGATGTATCGCCGATTTGAAAATTATGAAACCAGTGTGACGATGTCGGCTTCATACCAGTTTTTCACGATGTATCGATATATCACCCAAGTCTTGTGGTTAGGGATGGTACGATCCCTTCATCCAGTTGTCGGCACTTGTGGTGCTAGGTCAAAATTTTAGTGGTATATAGCTAAGTCGAACAACGACCCTTGTTGTGCAATTATAAACCGGAGCCGCGCAACTCATCTCTAAGCTTATATGGTCCTGGTCTGAAAATTCCATCCACGAGGTGGGGGATTAGGAACAAGAGCAAATAAGAATTTCATTTTGATCGTATTTTAATCTTCGATAGTTAAAAAATGCCCAGAAGAAATTGATCATCATTTGTCCTAAAATTAGAGCAAATTCCTCACAGTAAGACCTTGAAGGTTGAGTATACGTTCAGAACATCATACTTTGAAAGTACCAATTACAAAATTTCGGATCGGTTGCAGATCCCTACACTTATTTTACACACTTTAAAACAAGGAGTCGCAAGCTGCTCGCTTTCTTGAACAAAAATTATCATGATCTTGAGATAACGATCCTAAATGAATATTTTATTTATATAAAGAGAAACTATATCTAAACAGTAATAATATCATATTAAATTAAATTATACAATGCCATGTTAAATCCGACTACTTGAAGGGAATCCGACTACTTGTGGGAAGGTACGAGCCCCTCCCCCAGATGTCGGCACTTGGAGTACTATGTCAAAATTGTGGTGGTATCTAGCCAAGTCGGACAACGAACCTTGTCGTAGCAATTATAAACCAGAGCCGCAGAACTCAGCTCAAAGCTTCTATGGTTCTCGTCTAAAATTTTCTGCCGGGGGGGGGATTAGGAACAAAAGCAAATAAAAATTTCATTTTGTTCGTATTTTAATCTTCGTTACTTTAAAAATGCCCAGAAGTAATTGATCATCATTTTTTCTAAAGTTAGAGCGAATTGATCATAGTAAGACCTTGAAGGTTGAGTATACGTTTACATTATACTTTCAAAGTACCAATTACAAAATTTTGGATCGGTTGCAGATCCCTACATTTATTTTACACACTTTAAAATACGGAGCTGCAAGCTGCTGGCTTCCTAGAACAAACAGTTTCACGATGTTTGTTCTAGGAACAAACGATTCTAAACAAATAGTTTATTTTTATAAATACAAACTATATCAAATAAAGTAGTAATATCACATTAAATTAAGAGGTATATGTTATCCTCTTCTATGAGGTCAGAGGGTGGGGAAGGTACGATCCCCTCCCCCCACATTTCGACACTGAGGGGGGAGGGCTAGGTCAAAATTATGGTGGTATCTAGCCAAGTTGGACAACGAAACTTGTTGTGCAATTATAAACCGGTGCCAAAGAAATCAGCTCAAAGCTTCTATGGTCCTTGTCTAAAACTTCCTTTCAGGGGGGATTAGGAACAACAGCAAAAGAAAATTTCATTTTGATCCTATTTTAATCTTCGTTACTTTAAAAATACCCAGAAGTAATTGGTCGTCATTTTTTCTAATATTGAGCTAATTGCTCACAGTAAGATCTTGAAGATTAAGAATACCTGGAGTACACCAAACTTTGAATATACCAATTACAAAATTTCGGTTCGGTTGCAAATCCCTGCTCTTATTTTCCACACTTTATAACAAGAAGAAACAAGCTTTCTGGAACATACAAGTTTTTCAATGAGAGATAACTATACAAAACAAATATTTTATTCATAAAAAAATTAAACTATATCTAAAAAGTGGTAATATCATATAAAATTAAATTATACAATCGCATGTTAAATCCGTCTACCAGAAAGTTCTTCTATCAGGTCAGTGGGTAGTAGGCCTGGGCGATGTTACATATTTGACATCGCGATACATCGTCAGTCTAACAGCGCGATGTTAACCACTAACGTAGGCAGCAGGTGGCAGCGTGCCTCCCTAAAAACAGTAACATAGATTCATACTTAAAAATGAGACGAGGTTGTTGTCCTGCATCAGACTAAACTAATTAAACTTTCAAATATCTTTTAATTTCAGCCAAGAATATCTGCATTTTTGCATTTTTTTTCGAAGCAATGCAGCTCTTTGACTTGGAAAAACACTCCCTTCTGTGCTGAATACTCTCTCTTAAATTACACTTGAACCTGGAATTGCCAAATATTTTCTAGCAAGTACTTTAAGTCGTCAGCTTAAGTATTGACGGTGTGTAACCGGAAAGTCGTCCTTTCATGCTAAGCGATGCGATATCGTAAAACTGCGCATGCGCAACACTCACTATTAAAAATATGAATTACACTTTTGGGAAAAACTGTAAAATGGATGTTTGGTTTTGTTAATGATGTTTACATTGTTCAGCCAGCTTCTCGATTTGAAATAAACATTTCAATTCATTTTCAGAGGAAGGTTCCATCTGAATAAATGCGTTCAGAGTTTTAATAGAGTCCATTATGACTTGATCATTAGGACACTTAACAGTCTCTGCATTCTCATCTGATTTCGATAAGGTCTCTTCTATTTCATCTTCTCGGATAGTTTTTACTATGTCATCATCGCTCAGTTTTCCACAGACTTCCACGTTTTCATCTACCCTTACATATTCAGAAAAGTAACGTTATCACCGTTAAATTTTTTTAATTCAGATCTTTTTCAAATCTGTATCAATATCGTCACATTCT
The DNA here is from genome assembly GCA_907164885.2 of Dolomedes plantarius. Lineage (NCBI taxonomy): Eukaryota > Metazoa > Arthropoda > Arachnida > Araneae > Dolomedidae > Dolomedes > Dolomedes plantarius. The sequence goes on from OU015490.1 coordinate 54,822,473, forward strand.
TCGATATGATTGTTCTCTTCGGAAGATTCCTTGAAGATTAAGAATACCTGGAGTACATCATACTTTGTAAATAGCAATTACAAAATTTCGGTTCGGTTGCAAATCCCTGTACTTATTTTACACACTTTAAAACACGAGGCAGCAAGCTGCTCGCTTTCTTGAACAAAAGAATTTTAAACTCAGCAAGTAACAATTCAAAGCAAATATTTTATTTATATAAAAACGAACTATATCTAAAAAGTGGTATTATCATATTAAATTAAATTATACAATTCCATGTTAAATCCGTCTACCAGAAAGTTCTATCTGGTCAGTGGGTAGTAGGCCTGGGCGATGTTACACTTTTGACATCGCGATACATCGTCAGTGGAACATCGCGATCTGACAATGTATCGGGATGTTAACCACGAACGTAGCTAGCAGGTGGCAGCGTGCCTCCCTAAAAAAAGTAACATAGATTCATACATAAAAATGAGACCATGCTGTTGTCCTGCATATACTAAACCAATTAAACATTCAAATATCTTTTATTTTGAGCCAAGAATACCTACATTTCTGCATTTTTTTTGGAAGCAATGCAGCTCTTTGTCTTGGAATAACACTCCCGCCTGTGCAGAATACTCTCTCTGAAGTTACACTTGAACCTTGAATTGCCAAATATTTTCTGGCAAGTACTTTAAGTCGTCACTTTAAGTATTGACAGTGTGTAACCGGAAAGTCGTCCCTTCATGCTAAGTGATGTGATATCGTATAACCGCGCATGCGCATAAACATCGCACACAGTGAAATCATCGACCAGGCGATGCGACATTGTAACATGGTGCATGCGCACACAGAAATTTCGGAACCGTTTCTGTGACATCGGAAAATCGCGAGTATGGGTACACCGCTAGGTTTATGACACCAGTAAATTGCGATGTTACGATGTATCTCTGATTTGAAAATTATGAAACCGGTGTGACGATGTCGGCTTCACACCGGTTTTTCACGATGTATCGATATATTGCCCAAGTCTAGTGGGCAGCATTTGCGATTGCAACCTTGTACTTTTTTTTGCATTAATGGATGTGACAAAGAAGTTTCAGAAAAGGAAAAAAACAGTGACTAGTTTGATAGTGTAATTTTTTTAATCTATAAACTTTATTCGTGTAGTTCCTACTGTAAGTTTCTAAAAATTATGTAAAACGAATTTATAATTTTTACATTGAATTTTATAAAGTCCCTACTTTCATCATGATTTACAGTTTTTACCCATCATTTTCTTCCGCTAATAAAAGGCTAAACAATGCATATCTCTAGTTATTTACCCTCTTTTCCTTGAAAGAATAGTGTAAAAATTGATATATCATGGTTTTAATGTCACGAATCTCACAGATACGACGACAGTAACGACGTAAGTTCTTCGACGACAGTAGTCGAGTGTTAAATTGATTTTCAGTGATTCAGTAGTTGTGGGGGAAAAATTCATGAAAATTACCAAAATTCCTTCGAAAATTTCGCCATTTTTTAATGTGTTCGGTGAAGGGAGAAAGTAAATAATGTTCCTTGCTTCGCTGCCCTGCATTAGGCTTAGGCGACCTCAACATGACGTTTGGAAATCCTAATTCCTCTCCGTGCACGCTCGCTTTCTCGCTAAAGCGAAGAAATGCGCAAGTATTACAAGCTTTATTGATCTAGGCTAACCTCTTTATTTACATTTTAATTATGTTCAGAAAGGTAACATGCGTCCAGCTATTTCGCACGTGCTTTTAAGCCCTACCAAATGGTCACCAACCCGTTCTTGTTCGAAGTTCCAACTGTCGCTCGCGAGATAACCTCTTTCTAGCCGCTTTCAGAAACCCTTTTTTTCTCAACGCTCGCCAAATGGAGTCTCCAGGCGACCGTAATCGCCGGTTTAGCGAGATGTTGGAGACGCGATATTTACACGGGACTATGCTATGACCACCCATCATAGTACGTGGTACTGGTCACTTCGCACTTCTTGGATTATTATTTTCTGAATTATTATTTTATTTCGGTTTATGGTTAATTCTTTCCAAGTATTCTGATTCATCAAAGATTCGGGAAGAAGGACTTTTACTCAGCTTTAGAAAGAGCACGGCGGATTTTGAACTGATCTAAAGGCACACAAAAAAAAGTCAAGTGTAGAAGGATTAAAATTGAAGGTAGCAGAAAAGCATATGGCGCAAAGTCATTGTACGACTGTGATGGGGAGCTTTTCGTGATTGTGAAGAACACCTTTCGCTTCGACGTGGTTGAAAAGTGTCAATGTCTTTTAGATTTTAGTGTAGGTAATTTTTGTTGAATCTGAATACGTTAAACATTAATAATCTAGCAAATACTGTTTTACATTCTTTTGTATATTTGTAAAGTCATAAACTTGTGCTTGCTATCGACGTAGCTATTTTAAATTTAATAACTGAATAAGACGTCTTTCCGACATGCTGTTGTTTAGCGCTCAATTCATTGAAAATTACCAAACTGGGAAAAGCAAAATAGCAACCCAAATGCTTCAGCTTATAACTGTATAAAAGTATCAAAACTAGGCATTAAGATTTCAGGTTAACCAACATTGAAAATTTCATGGCAAACAATATATATTATAGCAAATATATCAATGCAATTAAAACTTTCGTATTATTTTAAGGAATTCGCTTTCAGTTCCTAATACTTACTTAATAAATCCTTTGAAGCTTTGTACTAAAGGGGAAAAAACTACTTTTAAACCCTTTGTTATGGAGAGAAATTTGAAAGGTATTAGAAAAAAACCCAGTATTTGAGATTTTCTAGAAAAAAGGTTTATCTTCCATCTGAAACTTCTTTGTTTTGAAGAGAAAATAAACAGCTGGTGATTGGGAAAGATCTTTTTTAGCCCCAAAAATATCTTTTTCATTCAGTAACTATATCAAAAGATTAACATTTAAATTTATTTCATTGCAAATATTTTTAGGAAATTCAATGAGGGAAAAAGGACACGATCTATCATGAATTTATATATAAATTTCCAAAATTTCCAATAAAACAATTACTTTAGCAATGCTTTGCAACGCTTGACAGAGGAAGATTAAAAAGAAATAAACTTAATCAATAACACCTTATTGTGTAATTAAAATCCCGGAGCACTTTTCTGTTATCATCCATCTGAATCAACTTAGAACTAATCAATTCCATGTTTGTAATTAATTTTACGCTGATCGTGTTTAATATATTTAAGGAGAAGGAATACTGTTTTCAGACTTTCTTCGCCATATAAACTTCTTACCTTTCTATATATATATATATATATATATAGCTTTAGGGCTATTACTGGTTTTCTCTATCATCTATTTCTTATATATATATATATATATATATATATATATATACACTCTGTCACAAAATAATATATGCACCCAGAAGGAAACGAGCTACTATCGCGGAACTTAACATGTATGTAGTGTATGAGGAGATAAGTAAATGATTACAAATCCAGAAGAACAGTTTTATTAAGAAGACATGGCATGAAAAAGGTTACAAATCAGTAATTAGTAAATCCACCTCTGGCAGCTATACAAGCCGAAACACGGCGTGGCATCGAATCAATGAGGTCACCTATGATCTTCTTCGGAAGATCATGCCATAATGTTTGCAACTGGGCAGTTAATTCACCTCTATTCGAGGACGGCTGCATTTGCCTTCCAAGCACGTCCCAGACGTGTTCTATTGGCGAGAGGTCTGGTGACCTGGCAGGCCATGGGAGTACGTCATATCCTTGAAGCCATTGTTGGGAGAGTCGCGCAGTATGTGGACGAGCGTTGTCTTGCTGATAAATGGCACCTACGCTACTTGATAGCAAAGGCAGTACAACTCTCGTTAAAATCTCGTCCACGTAACAGCGTGCCGTCGTGCGTTGAAGGACGACTAGAGGTGATCGTGTGTACCAACAAATCGCTCCCCACACCGTCAAAACTTATGTAATCGCCGTATGCCTCTCGACAACAAATGCCGGTTCGGACCGGTGCCCTGGCCGCCTCCACACGCGTATGCGCTGGTCATCAGCATTGAGACTGAATAGGGATTCATCGCTGAAGATTACATGCCTCCAGTCGGTCACACTCCAGCTTGCCCGAGGTCGGCAAAAATCCAATCGACACTGCCTATGATGTGGGGTCAGTGGTAGGCGTCTTAATGGTCGTCGGCTATTTATACCTGCGTCGGCCAGTCATGTCCGAATGGTTTCCCTTGATACCACCGGATGTCTGGAAGGTGGTAAATGGCGTGGAAACGATTCTAGCGACGTTGTTGGTGCGGACGTGGTCGCCCTTATGATTGCGCGATCCTAGCGCGCATTTGTGTTCCTGGGACGCCCTGACCTTTCGCGACGGTAGACTATCCCTTCCGTGATCCATTGTTGCCAACATCGAGCAACTACCATATCTCTCCAACCGAGGTGGCGGCCGATGCGCCTGTTCGACCAACCTGCTTCTCTGAGGCCTATTATAAGCTCAAAGTCCGACAATTGTTCGTACTGTCACCGGTTACGTCTCAGAGGCTCAATTCTAGAGGCTCAATTCTATCTCTAGCACAATAACGTGCGTCCAAGTCGACAGATTTGTTTGAATAACCCTATGGCACGACCAATCATGCTTTTAAACTCTCCCAGCTGCGCATCTCATATGCGCTTACCCTTATCTCATTGGCGTCAAAATTTTAATCATTTGTATATCTCTTACCAGACTACATTCCTGCCAAGTTTCGTGATAGTCGCTCGATTTCTTCTGGGTGCATATATTTATTTGTGACAGTGTTTTATATATATATATATATATATGGAACGATGACTTTTATAACCATTAAAGGAAACGCCTATTCAAAATTCTTTTATATTATCGCAACATGATAACTCCCCTCAACCTGAATTCAACCTGGAAATAACCAAAATAAATCATTAGATTTCCCCCTAAAGCCACACGCCAACGCTGTTATATAAGCATTATATAAGGCGAAAGTTCTGGAAGGTCTGACGTTTAGGTCAGGTTTCGTGAACTGCTCAATCAGAAGTTAAGTTTCACTTGCAGTCTGGCGAGAAAGTTACGTTCTTTTTGGCTCTTTGTGTGATAGCACTGGTACTGGAAAGACGCAGTTTTCGCACTGCGATTTTATATTTTCTGCGTGCTGTTCCGATGTAACCATCCTGATGCTACCGGAAGTAGCATCAGGATTGTTACTTCGGATTGTGGGCTTCGTTTCTACTGGATTCTGGAGTAATAGTCTGTTCACATTGAATCCGGAACGTTACGTAGCGTAAGGGTAAGAATTTTGAATCTGTTGCATAGCTCAATTGACCACGTGATATACCAAACCAGTCACAGATCATGTCAACAGTCACGGAGCCAAAGGACTACCACAACGCAACGCCTCGGATGCAGAGTGAACAGGCATTAAGGTTTGGTTGTCTTCTGGGGTTAAGTCAGTCATCCTCCAGATATAAGAACCCCGTCTTGAAAGGAAAGCAGTGAAAATACCATCGCCGATGTCATCACTTGTGTGAAAACAAATTATCTCGCATTTCTTTCTGTCTTGTCTTCAGTCTTTTCATATGTACTGGGGATTTTGTACTGGGATATAAACAGCGACGACAATGGGGGGATCAGATTTCTCTTGTTGCAAATCTTTGACTTCAATTAAGGAATCTGCAAGTAGTGGACATTAAAGTGGATGCACCTGTCCTGGCCAGGAGATCGGCAGACTCGTTGCCAGGGACTCGCAATAGCCCTGTCGAAAAGGTAATTTTATGGGGTATTAGGTAGTAAACACTTCTCTTTTTGTTGTTTGACGAACGGGAAATTGTCGAGATATAGATGGTATGTCTGCCTGAGGTATGCAGAATGTATCTCTTTTTGAAAGTGCTGATTTTTGGAGGCCACTGACAATTGGAAGCCCTAAGCACGCGTTTCTTCCGCTTGTGCGATGATCCGCCACTGATGAAGCTCGATTCAGCCGACCTGATAACGCATCGACTATCATCTGAGCTTTGGTTTTTTTATATTTGTGACATCGTCAGACGCGTTTTATTGCATTGGTGTCAGTAATGAATGTCCCATGGTGTTGAAACTAAAATAACGACACCAGAGGGCTCTGCGTGCACTCTAACTTGCGATTGATGTTTTTAAGCTTCTAATTTAAACTGGTTTTGATAACGATGTGATATGCCATGATATCATATTCTATGTTTTTTGGTGTGATTTTTTGCTGTGTTTGTGATCTAATAAAACTTGGATAAAAAAGATGAAAGTCTGGAAGTCTGGATTGACTTATTACCGTCTGACAGGTAAGCGAACTTTAGAAATTAATTTAAGAATAAACATTGCGAATAAGAAATAGAAGTTGTATCACATGGTTCGCAGCTCGATCATAAAGACCAGTTTCATGCGGCTCTCGATGAACTGTTACTACTGAAATAACGTCATTACGAACTATTATTCATACCTGCTTTTATTTTCTGTACAGAAGTTCTTAGAATTTCATCGTACAATTCGAATCAAGTTCCGTCTTTCCCTTGCTGGCATCTCAGAAGGGACGTTCACACCTATCCCGTTTTATTTATCTACTGCGAAGTTGTGTCATGTGACATGTCTTGTGACTCGCCTGTGACAACGTCATGTGACGACTTGTGTCATGTGACATGTGACACAATCATTTTGAGCTCCCCCATGAAAGACATGTTAGTTGGACGTTGGATTCGGCCACGGGTGGCAATGAAAAGGATGTATCCATTAGAAAAACATTTCGCAGTTGTAAATGTATGTAAATAAGGTATATGTGGTAGAATAAAGGATGAAAATCTTTTTGCGGACTGAATTCTTGAATCAAAGCAGAACTGGATACACTATCGCCGCAGCATCTTCTGTGTTTAGAGGCAACAGCTTGTTTATTTCTTTACCGTTTCATAATCTTTGACAGTGTGCTTGTCAGAAAACTAAGGAAAATTTAAGAACTATTATCATGCTTAAGAATAATGAACAACTGTATATTATGATTTCAGAATATATATTCATTTTTTTTGAGACATTCGCCTATACTACGCGAATATCGATATATATCGATCAGTCTCTTATACATAGATAGATATCTGATTTTGATCGATAGATATCTGAATACGATAGATATCTCATACATAGATATCGATATAGATATCTATGTATGAGATATCGATTTTTTTTTTAACCAATGCGGATGCACTTGTCGTGAGACATTCGCCTATACTACGCGAATATCGATATATGTCGATCAGTCTCTTATACATAGATAGATATCTGATTTTGATCGATATCTATCGATCTATATCTATCGCTCTATATCTATCGATCTATATCTATCGCTCTATATCTATCGATCTATATCTATCTATATATCGATCGATATCTATCTGATTTTGATAGATTTTTTTGATCGATAGATATCGATAGATATCTATCGATATAGATATCTTTTTATCGATAGATATCTTATACATAGATAGATATCTGAGTTTGATCGATAGATATCTGATTTTGATTACATTGAATTACGAATGGATTCTTGAATTTTAAAGACTTCAAAGTATTTGGCAATAACTTATATAAATTAATTTATTTAAATTTCCATTAACGATATTTCAGCTCAACGTAATATAGTATCTAGGTTGTATATTTAATAAGGGCACAGCTCATGATTATAATCTCATGATAAGGGTTTACGCTCGCGTACATACTTTGGTCTTATACATAGGGATAGTCGTGACCCTATGTATAAGAGACTCGTAGAATTAATGTAGAATCGGATAAATGGCTCGTATTTACATCTAGTTTAATATAAGCTATATACAGTAATCATAATATACAGTAAGCTGTTCCATAATACTCTCGTAACATCAATTGGGGAGAACGGGGTTCATAAATACAGTTCAATAGAGACCTCAAGTCTCCTGGATTTCCCGCGCTCTCTCAGTACGTCAATACCTCATCAAAGTCCAGTCTATAATGCTCTCCCCCTCGTGCTGTCTCGTTCCTTCTTTTCTTCCTTGGAAAATTCTCGTACCTTCTCCCGCACCACGTGTAGTATTCTTCACGCTTTCCCGGGAGTCACCTCTTTCATTCTTTGTCGGCAGACCCTTTTTCTGTGGTTAAGTATTTACAGCCTTTTTGGCGACCGCGTCATCTAGGCTCTCCCATTCTTACCTCTTCTCCCTTCCTGCGTTAATGGTCTTTTGCTTAAGGTGTTAATGATCCTGTCGATCATACTTAAGCTCGCCACATCTGCACTGGATTTTCTAAAATTCGGATTGCGCCTGTTTCACACTATGTGAGAGTCTAACATTGGTAATATAAAATTGTTTCAAATCACTCATATCTGGATTTTTGATTAAGATATGCATCACTCAAAATTTAGCAAACTCAACATAAAAAAGTATCTTCACTGCGTCAAAGCACCATAATTTTCTGATTCTTCGACGAAAGATATCCTAATGCTTGCAAATATGAACGCATTGCCTTAAGGTAAATTTACTGTTGAACGAAGAACGTTTTCTTAAGTTATCAAGATCTGACAACACACAAAGGTAGTTATGAAGCTACTTCACTTTAATGATTAAAGCAAGCATCGTTGAAATGGCATCCGATAATTCTTGGATTTAAAGTAACATTGTTTCAATAACATGCTTCATCTAATTTTCCTCGTCTCTTAACCCTTCAGCGGGTTCGCCCGTGTACAAAGTACGACATTTTCGTAATTTTGAATGGTTTATTTTTACATGCAAGGTTTGATTGTTCTAAGCAGCTTCTATTTATAGCTACACCCTTTCTAATGCAGGTGTGATTTTCTAACCTTTGTATTCCTTTCCATTCATTGTTAGTCGTGATTTTCCAGTGGTAAACCAGCGATTATACTGGATTACAATACGACAAAAGCAGGAGTTAATGTAGTCGATCCAATGTTCAGCTATTTCACGGTATCCCGCATATCACGAAAATGGAAAATCACATTGTTTTTTGGGGTTTTGGACATAATAGAAATCAATTAAAAGTAGTTCCTAGATCCAATAAACCAGACAGTTTTGAAATAAGGCGTTTGTATCCGCATTGTTTGGCCTTTAATTATAAATATATCTCAATATTATCATCATTTTATATCTTCCCATAAAACACAAAATTATTATTTTAATTTTTTTTCTAAAAAGATTATTACAAAAGGAATAATCAAAGTTGAAAGAGACGTTGCACTTTGTGCCACGCGCGCCTGTTGGTGTTCGAAAAATTGGCGCGCCCGTTGAAGGGTTAATTGCGAAAATGTGATGGCTGAAACAAATGAGAAGAGGCTTGTCTTACTGTGTTGAGCTGTAGCACTTCTTATCATTTATCGCGTGCGGATTATCCAACTTACCTGTTATCCGTACAGAAAAAAAATCTGAAATCTTTCTCCAGAATAATACTTACTTAATTTATAAAAACTGCATGCATATTTCTTCCGGCATACCTATATAAAAAAAAAGATTTTTTAAAAATAACAGTTTTCTGTTATTTCTAGAGGATAGATTTTTTTATGAAGGTTGCTATAATGTACTAAAATAAAACTTCTTCAAATTTCCACGATTATGTTGGCATTTCTTAACCCGTTCTTTCAGCCAAATATCACAATGAAGAAGAACAACATTATACAAATATTCTGCATGAGATTACGTCAGAGTCAACATGACAACTAGTGCTACAACGTACGATACAAGAAAACCGAAAAGCACCGTCCCGAAAAGTATACTTACATCGTAACATTGAATGACTCCCATTAGATTAACCGCTGTTGCAAACACATTATTCGAGAATTGCGGCTTTCGTTTCTCATTAATATTATTCAAATAATGGGAACATCCCAGTACACGCTAAACAGTTATTTTACAAAAAGATCTACGCGGGCGAATACACACACACGCTAAACTGAACAGATCAGAAAAAACAGTTAAAAAACGACTCTACTGTTGCCAGTTCCCTGAAATAAAAAAAAGTGTTCTCTAAATTGCGACCACCCCCCTCTCGGTCTTTCAGAGTCGTAACAATTAGTGACTCCACTATAAAAAAGAGTCGATATAAATCTGCATGGGAAAGATTTTCTAAAATGAAAAATGCCGAATCATTAAAAGACAAATCACTAAGGGCCTGTTCACATAGGAGTCCGTTGCGTTGCGTTAAGGAAAAGATGACGTTGAGACGAAAATAAACCAATCATAGGCGTTAAAAATTTCATTGCTAATCGTTTGGAGACATATGATTGGTTTATTTTCGTCTCAACGTCATCTTTTCCTTAACGCAACGCAACGGACTCCTATGTGAACAGGCCCTTATTCTTTACAATTACCTTTTGAAAGGCAATTATCGTGGTTAGCCTATTTTCCTCAGGTTTTTGCACATCTTGCCTTCCTTCTTCCTCCCTCTTGCGGCCTAGCTTGCTCATCGTTAAAGTAAGCTCCTCCCACTGCTTGAATCCAGGTTCGATCCCAGCGAAAACCCAGTCATAAAATTTTCAAAGTTTTAATGTAATAATCTCTTTTCTTCACACTATTCTCTTAATTTACTAAATTAACTGTCATGAAAATTTTCCTTTTATATTATTTTCCCGTTTAGTCTTTTTAATTTATTCTCCCTCTGTGTTCTGTTTTATCTAAAGTTCACCAGTTTCACTATTTTATGTGAACCTACGTTTGAGGACTAAGTTGCGGTTAACCCTTCACTTCCTATGGTCCTATGATTTGCATGGGAGCTATCGAGGTCATGCCACAATGTTAGGAACGTAGATTTTGCGATGGCGTTAACCGTATGTACTATATTGAATTATGTTTTTACTCATATTTTTTTACTTAATGGAACTTTATAACATGATTATTAACTAGTATGGCATGGGTTTTACCACAATGTATTTCAACTGTATTCATACCTGCATTCTAATGCGAGCCTACCATCAGATTATGAATGACAGTGATGTCTTATGATTTTAGGAAAATTCGTGGTGATATCAAAAACATGCGAAAGATTCGGTAAAACCAGAAACAAAAAAAACCCTACAGATTACATAATAAATTAAAATAATTAAATTGAAAAGCGACTCTAGTAATATACAGGGTGATTTTCATTAAACTGAGTCGCCTGTAGCGCAATCTAACTGCCCGGATTCTACCAAAATTGATAGAGGACTAAGGACGACATGAGAAAGAGTTTCCACGAAAAAGAAAATTTCAAAAGTCGCCGATAGAAGAAGATTTGGCGCTGTTGTTTGTCGACGCACCAGACAGTTTGCATGAAACGCAAGTAAAACATCAAAATGAAAATTCATGACTACGTAGGTGACAGCAGAGCTAGTATTTTGGGCAATAAAGATCGGTGCGGAATCTCTTGCACCATCGATTTCCAGAAGAAAAGGTCCTCAGTCGCTTTTTTTCCACTTGCATGGCCACCTCGCTCCCCAGACCTAACCCATATGACTTCTTCCTATGGGGTTATTTAAAGTCCAAGGTGTATCTTGGTGGAATCTCTAATTTGTTAAGGACAACATATCCTGGACTGTGATGAACATGCCTGGTAACATGATACGCTCGGCCGTTTAGAACGTAGTGTTCAGGATGCAATGTGTCGTCCACCAGGGTGGTGGTCGCATTGAAGGAGGGAGAAGTGAATTTGCTGCATAAAGCGGTGTTGCAGTGAATTTTTTTTATTATTCATTTGTCTGCTTATTACAACTTTTTCGGTATTCCCCCTTATCTGTATAGTCCGAAATACTGGCGCTGCTGTCGACTACGTAGTCGTGAATTTGCCTTTTGATGTTTTACGTTTGTTTTGTGCCTCAGGTACGCCGACAACAACAGCGCCATATCATCCCCTATCGGCGAGTTTTAGAACTTTTTTTTCACGGAAACTCTTTCCCGTGTCGTCCTTAGTCCCTCTATCAATTTTGGTGGAATTCCCGTTGATAGATTGCGCTACAGGTGGCTCTGACTAGTGTCAGTTTAATAATGATTAGAAGATAAAAAGAACTTTTTATATACCATGTTATTAAATTTTTTGTTGAATCTTATAAACTTGACAATTTTATGTATTAATAAATACTTTAAAAAAATTTTTTTGACGAATTATCCCATCAAATTGAAAGAAAATGAAGTTAATTGGAAGTTAACTTGCACTTAACTTTTCGTTCCCGTTTCGGCCAATAGATGGCTGCATCAGTTTACAAACAAAATTAACTGAAAATAACTGAAAATTAATTTAATTCTGCTTAAACATGGCTAAAAGTATTTAAAAAATGCATTGTCATCGTGTTCTGAGCTATCCTAAAAGTTTCGAATGTCTAGCTAGTCGGGAAGTTAGTTGAAAATCGATTGCAAGATTTGTACTTGACAAACACACCCACAAACACACAAACAAAAAAGCAAGTTATTAAAAACATGCTAAAAATCACCCTGTATTTTGGAAATACAATAATACTGACCAGAAATCGGATTATCCGGGTTTTTCGATTATTCGTGCTACCCCCTCCCCTCTAATAACCCGGATATTCGGGAGTAAACTGCACTTCGGAAAAAGCCCCCTCTCTGAAACCATGAAAAATTCCATCCAAAGATATATAGATTTAAGAAATAATTAATAACTAGACTATATAAATAATGATTTGTCTAATCAAAATAGACAAACCAGCAAAAGTTTATCGAGTATAACCAACGAAGAGTTAATAGAGGACATATTGGAAGTTAAAAATTTTAAAACTTTATTTACTCCTAACTTTTATCGTCTGTGAGGAAATGAAAACACCCCCCTCTCCGCCCACAGAACATTATACACATTAAAACCGCTTGCCTCGGGAAAAGGGACGTTTCCCCGTTGCAGCGCGGAAAGAAAATGTTTTGATTAATCATCAAATTTTGGCAACAAATACACTGACGCAAAGGATTCCCCACGTCAGCAATTTGAGACCTGTCTTTCGGAAGTTATTGCGGCTTATTCTGGAGTCATCTCCCCCCCTCCACCCATATATTCGCAGTAATTTGAAACAACGAAATGGAGTTTTCTTTTTTAATTTCACGGTTAAACTTCCAAGCGCAGGAAAAGGGGGGAAATATTCTTTTACCTGATGCACTGTAGGATAATTGCTTTCCATTTTTACAATAATTAGCAAAATCTGAGTTTGACACGTTAAAAGACAGATGCATGTTAGTGCATCCGTCTTAACAAAATGAAAACAAACAAAAACAAAAGCGTCATTTGCGTGTTAGGAAGCTACAGGTAATTATACCAGAAAAATTCATTCTTACGAGATAAGTTTTCAGTGCAAGAATTTACAAATACATTTTTTTTGCATGTTGGTTATAAATTTGCGTCGTACATGAAACGTAAAATTTATAGTAAAAATTTATTATTAGAGGTAATTATACTAAACTAGAATTTCATCCCGAGTCTTCCATCCTAAATTTTTTTTTCTTCTTTTTTTTCTTTCTTGTCATATAAAACACATAAAAAAACTAATACTTGGCTTTTCCAAAGCTAAAAACATTTTAAAAATCTTATAAAATAAAAATCTTATGATTTTAATAAGTTTGGATAACGTATCATCAAGGTATCCTATAGACTCAACATTAACAGGTTGTGAATTTTGATCAGGTTGCAAATTTTGGAAAGGTTCGCTAAGGCCGTCTGCACACGGAGCGACTCAAAGGAAACTCAACTGGTTAGCGACTGAAATTGCTTATCGGTTGCAAACTCGTTAGTGATGCGGCTCCGCACACGGGCCGACTCAAAAGTGATTCAAATCAATAGTTTGCGACCTGTCATGGAAGGAAGAACATCATTATTCCGGGCATTATTTTTAGTTAAATTATTATCAGAAATTAATTTATTTTAAAATATCGTCACAATAGATTGTCTTTGATCAATCGTTTAAAAATGGACTGTATATATGGGAGCACATATTCCATACAACAAAAAACGTTAGAATTTCATTTCATCGCTAGGCAGAAGTCACGTGACTCGTGTACGTCATTTGGCAGCTTGCCAAAAGAGCAGCTGTAACATAGATTGTGTAATAACACGCACAACGCAAGATAAACTGGCGACTGAAGTTGCTAGCGACTCGACACGTTGAGTTGCCAGCGACTGATTACAAACGCGATGCTGACGGGTGGATTGGAGTGAGTTATCAGTTTCTTTTGAGTTGCTTCGTGTGCAGACGGCATAAGAGTGGGCATTAAATTGTTCAGTTGTATGAGAGATTAGGGGGGGGGGGTTAGTACCAAACTGGTTACCAGTGTTCATAAGAATATTAAAGTTAGGGGTAAAGTTACCAGAAATGGCCGCGTACTTGAATTCTGACGTTTTGGTACTACCTTATAGATCGAGAATATGGTTGATCCGAAACATGTACGCATATTGTGGTTGTTCTGACAGACACGCTGAGGAGATCGAAATTCCATGGATATGAAAAAAATCACTGCATTATCTTATATCTGAGGCACATCCCTAAATTTCATCGACATTCCCCCCGCCTCAAAAAAAAAAGAGACTCAAAACGTAACTCAACAAGCACACACTAATGGGAGGAACGGGACTCGCCCGTTTGGCTACATTTGGCGCTTTCTGGCCAGGCGGACAAATTCCAGTTATAATACGTTAAGTACCGACAAAATTCTAACGAGTTTACATCACAAATGTTGTGCTTGAGCAAGCCAGTGCAACACTCCAACTGTACCACTTTTGGGGTAAGATTTAATTTTATAGGAAAACTGAAGCTATTAATCAGGTTGGTATGTATTTCAAGTTATCTGAGATAAGATTAACACCTCCTTACTTCTAAAAAGTACAGAACGATCCTTAATCCGGGTATTCCCGATAAATAAGGAATTATTGGCTTTGAGAATCACTACGAATTCCATTAAACTGTCTTGGTGCGGGTATTCACCTGTGCTTCCCTTTAAATTATTACCTTTTTAAGACTTAAAGTGGGTTATTTATCCAAATAGCCCAATTTAAGTCTTAAAAGCTAACACACTTGTAAAATGAAATTCTCAAATCGCACTTCATATTAATTCCTTGCCCTGATTGCCATAAATTTTTCTGAAAGTTTAAACTGCACGGAAGTGTGGTGGTGCTCTTTATTAATTAGCTAATTAATTACAAATCAAGGCTAGAAACTTTTAGTTTTATCTCTTTAATTAGTTGGAAGTTGCTTACTCATCAACATTAAGTTGAGATGAATATTCTTAAAAAAAAAAAAATTAACTTTGGTTTACTTTAAACTTAAGTCTTAATCTAAGTATTTAACTTGCTCGGAAACCCTGGGCTGTGATAACTTTAAACCCAAAAGTCTGAATGTGATATTAACTTGTTTTAAACTTTTTCTTCTACCTTTTTTTTGTTTGTTCATTTTTTTTTCATTAAATGTGTAAAATAATTAAATAGATTTAATTATGGTAGATAGCAGCTAATTTTATTAACTATCTTGCTATTGTTAATTTCCTGTATCTCTTAACATCTTAGCATTAGTGTTCTGTCAAACTCTGTTAAACTTTAATTTCGGGTCAGCCTGAATTTTAATTAAATTTCTCGCAATTATGTAATTTTAATTCGTTAATGATTAAGAAGATCATTTGTGTGTCATAAACGCCTTGTACTAATGAGCTTTTGGGGTGCTATGTTTTTTTTTCTCTCGCTGCGGTATCCTTCGTCGCGGGTATGATGTGCAAAATCCATGTTTTCTTTAAGTGAATAAGTGTATTTTATCTATTATTTAATTCACTATTTTGTTTTAAATTTGTATAACGGCCTGTTGTAATATTAGAATATCCTATGTTTTTACTTTGTATTCATTAACGTGGTAGAAATCCAGCAGTAATTTGCCGTTTTAATGTATTGTCTGGAATTTCTGGTAAATTTCTCACCGACTCTGTCTCAATCACGAATCTCTCCAATTTTGGCTACATTTTAAGCAATTCTGTTCGTTTTAGCGTTCTATTTTTAGCCCAGCTCCCTGACCCGGCCGGGGTCAGCGAAGAAGGGGGTGTTCGCTGGACACCTGGTCCTGGGTCATCCTGTATCACTGCGCGGGCGTGGGTGTTTTTCCCGCCATTTTGGAAGGAACTTTTTACGGAAAGGAGCTGTTGTTGAGGGTACGCGGAGTTTTTTTGGAGTGAAACTTCCCACCCTTATAGGGGGGTGCGCGGGGTTTTTACGAGGGGAGGAGTGACCGAGGGCCGTTGGAGGAAGATTTGATCTGTTAAGAAGGGGTTTTGGTCCCCGGCGTCCAGGCCTGCTAAAACATGACTGCGTTATGCAGTTTCCATCGTCATAAGCAACCGTCATCTAGATTCGATACCGTCATCTAGTCTGTGATAGCCAGCCTTCAGAACGCGACGCTCAGCAACCGTCATCTAGATTTGTGTCACCGGGAGTCTGAGTTAGCCAGCCTTCAGACCGCGACGCTCAGCAACCGTAATCTAGATTTATGTCACCGGGAGTTAGCCAGCCTTCAGAACGCGACGCTCAGCATCCGTCATCTAGATTATGTCACCGGGAGTCTGTGATAGCCAGCCTTCAGAACGCGACGCTCAGCATCCGTCATCTAGATTGTGTCACCGGGAATCTGTGATAGCCAGCCTTCAGAACGCGACGCTCAGCATCCGTCATCTAGATTTGTGTCATCGAGTCGGTGAGATCTTTGCCAAATTTTTATCATTTTTGGATCCTTTCAAATCCATGAGATGGAACCTTGATGTTTTAACGATTTAAATTTAAACTAATCTAGTAGTGTTATGATATGTATGTAGGTCTCAATGCTTACTCACGATTTTTGTTAGCCGTTGAGGCTTAAATTTAACAATTATATATATAATGTTTGGGGGATAGTTAAAATGTTATTATCGTTTTGTTTAAATGAAGTTCTCTTACTCCTTATAATGAATAAATGTGTTATTTTTTTACCTGTCATTTGTGTCTGTCAATTATTTGTTCCTCCCTCACACGTATAAGAACATGACTGAACTTGGGTTGTCCTTTGGACCACAATGCAATCTTCTTTAATCACTAAGGTATTTTTTTTATGTGCTCATTATATAACTTAATAACTTGTGTAATCATTACCTTAAAGTAAATAGGGGGTAATTTGGTTACTACAAATGGTGCCGTGCGGTAACAGTCATGTTTATGTGTGAGAAATGAAGCAAATATTGGCAACTTATATATACATGTTTTTGTTTATTTTTTATTTCTCATGGTAAATGGTTTTATGTGTGCTAGGGGTGACCAAATTTTGTTTTAATCATGTCTTTCCCCGGGTCTCAAGACAAAGAATCCCAGGCTGTGTCAGGTCCTTCACCTGTCCCCAATCTGCAATTTTTTTCTACCGTACCCACATTGGTTGGAAATAACGCGGTAGATTTTTTTCAGTATTTTGGCCAGGTGGCCTCGTTAGCTAATTGGTCAGAGAACCAAAAGGTCGCTATTGTGTTACTCAAATTAGCGGGGCCTGCTAAAACCTTTTATGAGTCGTCCCTCAAGGAACTTAACATAACTACTATAGAGGAGTTAAAGAGCCACTTCCTTAAGCAATTCACGCAGAGCAGGTCTTTGGCTGAGGCCATGACTGCTATAAATTATTGCATTCAAATCCCAAATGAAACTGTAGCAGATTTCGCTATCCGGCTGCAAGGCGTGGTGTCGAGTGCCCTGACCGGAGTCATCACTTCTGGTCAGGTTACTCAGGATTTTAAAAAGTCGCTTCTTTTGTCTCAATTTGTGACAGGCCTTAGGCCCCAAATAAAACACCAAATCATAATTACCAACCCACAAACCTTAGAAGAAGCCACTGTTAGCTTCTAGAGTAGAACAAGCGTTAAATGTTACTGCCCCCCATGTCAATGCAATGGTTGGACCTGGTACTTTCAATCCTTTTATGGAAGCCCAGTCAGCCAATTCAGCTTCCGTGGAAAGGCAGAATCTAGGGGACCTAACTAAACTCATTAAGGACACGACAGAGACTTTCACCAAGTCTTTAATGTCATTAACAGAAAAATTAGAAGTTTTGACTGTCAGGGTTGACAGTATGTCAAATGTTAGAGCCCCAGTTAACGACAGGAGGGCCTCCCAAAGAAATATTACTTGTTTTTATTGCCACAGACTTGACCACTCCTCCCGCGAGTGTTTTAAGAAGAAGCGTGACATGCAAAATATTCCCCATGTAAATTCGAACTCTCAGGACAGTAATGGCGCAGGTAATCAGGGGTCTTTAAACCCTTAGAGGGTGGAGACAGTGTTTGTGATTCACTAGTTTCCTCACAGCCCATGCCGGATCCTGTGTTTGTACCTCAATATATGTTTAACTTGCCCATCATTCCTGTGTTTGTTGAGGGCAGGCAGCTTCGTGGTTTAGTTGATTCTGGAGCTTCGATAAGTGTAATCTCTAAAAATTTTGTAAATTATTCTGCTTGTCATGTTAAACCTTCTCCTCATGTTGTATTGAAAGCCATTACTGGCGTTGATATTAGGGTCACAGAAGTTGTGACATGTCACCTAAACATAGCAAATCATGAATTCACTTCTAACTTTTTAATTTCGGAATTCCCACTGTCTCAAAACTTTGATTTAATTTTAGGATTGGACTTCCTTCAACTGTTTAACTTTAAAATTCACTGTGCTGATTCTGTGTTGTCTAATCCAGATATCTCCATATCTTGGAATCCTAATTTGTTGTTTCTAAACTCTAATAATATTCCAAATTCAAATAATACTGATGTAAACATTAACTTAAATACTTCGGATACTTCAATTTCCCATGAGTGTAGTTCTATTTTTGGCTTTCTACCTACAAAATTAAAGCTAAAATCTAACTCTGAGACCAGAGTGAGTATTAAACTGCCTGATTCTTCTAAATTTAAACCTGGTGACCTTGTTCTGGTTGAACCAAATGGTAAGTTGAATTTTGATACCTTTGTTGTTGCAAGATCAGCTTCCGTTGTGAGTGATGATTTATCTTGTTTAGTCCAAATTATTAATGTGTCTAATAAAAATATTACCTTAAACAAAAAGATAAAATTTGCTATTGTCTCACCTATGCAACTTGATTCTAATGATTACTCGGTCAATACCCTTAGCTTTGAGGATGAGATAGTTGACTTCGACTCATTTGGAGGAGAACTTGATTTGTCACACTTAGAGAGTAATGAGAGAGAATTAACTGCTAAATTGATTAAGAAATATCAGACTGTTTTTGCTAAATCTCTTAAAGATCTTGGCTCGTGTGACATTATTAAGCATCGCATTAACTTAACTGATTATATCCCTGTTCGTTCAAAGCCCTATAGAGTACCATTTAGTTTAAAGTCAGAAATGAGGTCCCAGATTAATACACTCCTAGAGGCGGGTATAATTGTTCCCTCGACTTCTAGTTATGCTGCTCCTGTCCTGTTGGTGAAGAAGGCAGATTCGTCGTTCCGCTTGGTAGCATATTTAAGGAAGATTAATGCTAAAACAATCCCCGATAACTTCCCTTTACCTCAGATGAGTGAAATGATAGACAAACTGGATGAGGCTAAAATTTTTTCAACTCTTGACTTGACCTCAGGTTTTCACCAGATGTTGATGCATCCTGATGATGCTCATCTCACAGCTATTGCCACTGAAGATAATCTATATCAGTTTAACCGTCTTCCTTTTGGTCTTCGTAATGCCAGTAGTTCCTTTCAGAGGCTGATGTCACTTGTTTTGGCGGGTTTATCAGACTTATCAATCTTTGTATACATAGATGACATCATTGTAGCTTCATCCACCTTCGAAGAACATCTCGAAAGGTTAGAAATTGTCTTTAAGAGACTACAGGAGGCTAACCTCAAGCTTAAGCCAAAGAAGTGTAAATTAATTAGTAAGGAGATTACTTTCTTAGGTCATAGGATAACGGAAGGTAGAGTCCTACCAGACCCTAAAAACATAAGTGCTATTAAAGATGCCGCTCCTCCAAATTCAAAAAAGGGAATCAGGTCCTTTTTAGGATTAACAGGGTTTTATAGAAAATTTATTCCAAATTATTCTAAGACTGCCCTACCCCTCACTAATTTAACTAAGGATAAAGTAAAATTTAATTGGCAATCTGAACATCAAGAAGCTTTTGAAACCCTTAAAGATTACATCATTAAGGAGCTATTTTTACTTTTACCCGATTTTAACAAGCCCTTCACCTTAAATACTGATGCTAGTAATTATGCCTTGGGTGCAGTTTTAATGCAAGAGGGACCTTCTGGTGTTTCCCAGCCTGTTTCTTATGCTTCTCGAAAATTAAATCCTGCTGAGTGTAATTATTCCACTGTCGAGAAGGAGGCCCTTGCCATTGTTTTTGCCATTAATCATTTCAAGCAATATTTATATGGTCAACACTTCATTTTATTCTGTGATCCGAGATCCCTTTCTCAGTTGTTCAAATTAAAAGACCCTACTTCCAGAATAGCTCGTTGGATTATTGCCCTGCAACAATATTCATATACTATTGTACATAAGCCTGGTAAGCAAAACTTGGTCGCAGACTACTTGTCCAGAAATGTCAACACTCTTGAAGTGCAACCCTTAACATTTAATTTAAATTCGTATTCAACTGATGATTTAATTCTTCAACAGAAGTCAGACCATCACTGTAAGAGAATTGTAAACATGCTAAACTCTAATTCTAAATTCCCACCCACTTCTCCTATATATTTTATGTTTAATGGTCTACTTGTGTGTAAAACACGTATTCAATCTCTTCATAATGATAGTCCTAAGCTAGTTGTTCCTCATTCCTTAATATCTGAAGTTTTAAAATTATGTTATGACAACCACACGGTTGCCCATCCTGGCCTTTCTCGAACATTGCACAGGGTTAAAGAAAATTTTTATTGGGTTGGTCTGTATCGTATTGTCAAAAATTATGTTAAGTCATGTCACTCATGTATTGCACGTAGAGGTTTATGTAAGAATCAGATGGCTCCTCTTCAACAAATTCCTGTTCCATCCAGGCCTTTTCAAAAATGCTCTTTTGATGCCGTGGGTCCCTTAATTACTTCCAATAAAGGAAATAAGTTCATTATTGTAATTACTGATTATTTCACTCGATATCCTGAGGCTTACCCAGTCCCTAATATACAAAGTAACACTATTGCTTCTGTTTTGGTGGACTTTATTTCCCGCCATGGTCTCATGGAAATGTTATACTCTGATAAAGGCTCAAATTTCTTATCTGAAGCAATGAATCAGGTTTATGACGTATTGGGAATATCTAAACGTAACACGGTTAGTTATCATCCGATGGGGAACGGAATATGTGAACGACTGAACAAGACTTTAATTGACTCGCTTAGCCACTTGGTAGCATAAAATCAGGTTGATTGGTGTGAACACATACCCTTTGTACTTTTGGCTCATCGCACTGCTTTCCACAGAACCATTCAGGAAACCCCTGCTTACTTAACCTATGGTAGGGATTTAAGCTTACCGTATGATTTGATTTTTAATAGTAAATTTCGCTCTTACTCTGATACCCGTACTCTTGCTCATGATGTAACTGTAAGACTCCAAAAGTCATTTGAAATTGTTAGCCAAGATTTAACGAAGGCTGCTGAAAACCAGGCTCAACAGTCACTTTCTAAGCGATTTTCTAAAACAATTCAAGTAGGTGACACTGTTTTTCTCCATTTAAATTTTCTCCATCTTTCCTGCTATTAAACCTCATCTTAGCAAAAAGCTGTGTAAACTTAACAAGGGTCCTTTTCTTGTGTTAAAAAAGTCCTCCCCCGTCCTATTTGTAATCTCAGAAATTGCTAAACCCAGTAATGTACAAAAAGTCCACATCAACCGCTTAATTAAAGTTGTCGACAGGGAGCTTTTTCCAAATGTTGAAAATCAGCCATCCATTCCTGTTAATATTTCTCTACAAGATCCTTCTCCTAATAGTGTTAATTTAAACTCAGAGTCCACTGTAGTAAATTTCAAACCCTTTGGCTTACCTATGGATTTATCTTGGTTTTCTGATAATTGTAATTTTACCCTTCCCCCTGTGCTTACGCCAGTTCAACCAGATACTGCTGTTGCTACTAATTCTCCAGGGCCATCAGATGTCCAGAGTGATGTTTTTAGGGATACCTCTGTATCACCGCTTTCCTTCTTGGATAATATATCTGATGATTATATGGATAGTTGTAATGTAACTCCCAGTACTTCAGGTACTCAGCTCATTCCCTTGTCCAGTACTACTCATGGGTATTTTTTAAGGCCCAGAGATCAATATGGTTTTGTGGTTAAGAGCACTAAACCCTAGGCTCTAGTGCACGTAGGGGATCATTAATTTATTTACCTTTGTTTTGCTCACATTTTTTTTTGGCCTCATACCTATCTCACAGTCATTATTTTCTTTTATTTTGGGGCATTTTGTTGCCAGTGGGTATCATTGGGCATCTCTGGTTTACATCTCTGGTGTATATATATCGTATAACCTGTGACCAAAGAATTCAAGGGTTATTTTACTTCATGTGCTGTTGCAATATTAATACCTAAGGGTATTCATTTGTTATTAGGTATTATTTAGTTTGTCGTGTGTTGTCATGTTCTTCTGTATTTTATCATTGGGCTGCGGGTTTGCTCAGCTTAATCAAATTTTATTTAAATTTAAAATTTTGTGTATCAAAATTTTGTTTTTGATTGCTTGTTGTTATTAAACTCCAGAGGCTTTTTCCTCTGCTTTTTTTTTACACCGAATTGTGTCTCCGAAGAGTGTTGATTTCACTAATGCTAGCATAGTGACTCCCTTACTTATTTTGTCAAAACTTTTGTAAGTATTTGGCCATGTGCCTCAGTTGTGGAACTAGTCAGTTATTGATCGGCGACGGTTTGTGTCTGCAGCTCATTCCTGTCCTTAGGTGCTCTCTCACATCTCTGTATTCTTTTGCTCATGAGTATTTGTTGGACAGATGTTTTGTTTGCAAGTATTTCTGGTCAGGGTATTCAGAGGATGAGATTCCCTACTTTCAATTTGACAGTTCGCCTTGAGTTCTTGGTAGTAATCCCAGCCTAAATGTCCTTATAATGCATTTTTGTTTTTAATTACTTATCCCTATGCTGGCATAAATATTAAGGTGAACAACTTTTCCTAAATTATGTCATGGTATGCATACCCCCCACCGATTAAGTCCTCACTGTGTATATATATATTTTTTTATATATTCTATTCCTTTCAGCGCCTGATTGCGATTTTTTTTATTATATATATGTCTATTTTTTTATGTTATGTGTTATTATCTATGATATTCTACTCATTTTTATTCGTATTCCCTTATATATCCCAAATTTTAATGTGCAATGTTGTTATATTTTAATCATAATTTAAAATATTTTACACTGTTTAACTTGAAACAGTTATTGTGTGGTTGATATAATATCACCCTAAACATTATTGGTCAAATCTTGTCATTCCATGAGATGTAAACATATTCTGCTTTTACTATTTACAGATGCTCAGCTTGGGTCAAAAATTGGTTGTTTTGATAATATTGAGGGCTTGTGTTACCTTGTGAGGATTGTGAATTTTTTTTTGTGTGGCTTACCTCATGAATTTGTTTCTATTTGTGTTTACTGACTGTGAGGCAGGATCGAAGGTATTCTTCTATTTTATTATTTTACCTTTTTTTACTTGTGTGTCATTTGGTGGATGTCCAGGCATGGGTTGTGAAGACTCCTCATTTGGGCTTTTGTCTCGTATCATTTTGGGTTGATGAATCTGTGTAGTTAGATTTTTTTTTACCGTTCATTGTTAGGTGGATATAAAGAATTTTTTTGTGTTAGGTGTAGTGTGACAGGTTACCCTGATAAGCTATTTTAATTTTCCCCTTTTTATTTGTATATTTTGTCGTTGAACAAACCTCGAACCTTTTATTATTCAACCTTTTTATTATTCAACTTTTAATCTCAAAATGGAGATTGTGTATTTTTTTTTTGGGGGGGGGGGGTCCTTGTGTGGGTGTCCTGGGGATTTTTTGTTCCCGGCTTGAGACTCGGAGGAGTAGATGATTAGAAAAATCATTGTTATGATGTCTTGTCTTTTATACATTGGTTATATTTTGAAACTTTTACCTACACCTTCAGTGTTTGACCAGTTGTTAAGATTTTGTTTTATCACATACCATTTATATTCTGAAATAGTGTGTTTTATTTTAAGATGGTTTGTCACTTTTGTTGGTTTCAACATCTGTGTAAAAATTTTTATTGCATAAAAATTTTTTTCAATGGGACGGAGGATATTTGTGGTGGTGTTCTTTATTAATTAGCTAATTAATTACAAATCAAGGCTAGTAACTTTTAGTTTTATCTTTTTAATTAGTTGGAAGTTGCTTACTTATCAACATTAAGTTGAGATGAAAAAGATCAATATTTTTCAGTTGTCGCGAGCGTGTTCCCTCCGCGGGTTAAAACAATGATTCTATTATTATCGATTTCAGTTTTGCCTGCTTCTCTAATTGTTTTTATTTGCTGGAGTCGTTCTTTTGATGGAATTAGGGTGGTCTCCACCGCAGTTAGCGCACGTTCCCTTTTCAGGAATTGGCTTTTCGCAGGATTTGGAGTTATGATTTCCTGCACACATAAGACAACAGTGTCCATTTGGCAAGTGTCGTTGCTGTGATGGAAATTCAAGCAATTATAGCATTGCCCCTTTGAATTGGTAGGTTTCTACTCTGACGATGAAACATAGAAAATCCCTCATGTCTTATATAGTTTTAGTTAAATCATTTGGGAAAAGATTATACAAGAAAATAGGAAATTTTGTCTTATCTTTAAATCTTTTAAGCTATGCAACTCTCTGCACAGAAAAACCTAAATTTACTAACTCATCGCGAACGTCCTACACTGGGATATCTGCAGGTACACCCCTAATTAGGATTTTTAGAGTTCTTTCCTCTCTAGTATTCATTGCGAAAAATTTTGATTTATTTTGCCTAAGTAAATTTTGTATAAGTTTAAATTGATCTGCGTTGGCTGGAAAGACTTTAACAAATTTTCCAGCGTCCTGTATTGGGAGTTTAGCATTGGTTATTGTTTGAATTTCATTACTAATTAATTTCCATTTGGTTGATTGATCTTTAACGATCCCAAAGCGACCCGGTTTCCTAATCCGTGGTGTTCGCGCAGTAGTTACGGGGGTATTGTTATTGATCTTCAATTATACCATCACCCTCATCCTCAAGACTACCGAAACAATTTTTCAGTTGGAGAGAATCCTGTCTTGCCTCTTCGATCTGTGACCTATTAGCCATTTTCTTATTTCTTGGCTTACTTTTTAACAAGGTCATATCATCGCCAATTTCGTTATCAGAATTGCTCTTTTCTCTTTCACTTAATTTCCGAATTCTTGTATTTTTTTAGGCCACACATTATTTTTATCAAGATATAAAAAACATAATTGATTATCATGAATACTGATCTTAACCTTAAAAACGGAAATAAAGTACCACATACCTGCCAATGTCAAGGTGGCTCTAACTTTTAATTCATCGCTATCGTCAGTCAAGTCACTTCTGATATCTTTCAAAATGTCAACGATTCGAAGAATCGAGTCACTGTAGGGATGAAACTCCGGGAGAGCCGTTTTCGCTTCGAGTAAGTTGATGAGTTCGTTGACATTATCCACAGATGCCGGCACCGCATGTTGATCCAATGTAGAATAAATCGTAAAATCCATAGAATTCGCCATTTTGTTTGCAGTCGATCCAAGATGATCCTTGGCAGAAATATGTGTGATTTACGTCCTTAGAACAGCACTGTCACACATACGCAGGATCAAGATCCTCACCACAACTTGGCGCTATTGAAAAAGCACGAGCAGCGAGAAATCACACTGAGCAGTTTTTATTTGTAGAACGAATACGAGCCCCTGTCAATTTTAACTTGTTCGAAACAAAAATTCCCATCCGCGTGTGCAGGGACATTTAAATACAATGAAGTGAATACATTTGTGGTACATAGAAACTGAATAATCCATCTTAGCAGGAAATTAATATAACGCAAATCTGTCAAATGAAGAATGTAAAAAAGAACCTAAAGCTCTTGTAAATAAATATAAAAAATTAACCTCCGTCATTATTGTATAAAAATACGGCCGAAAAAATTGCAGATAATTTGAAATAATCATCTCTGTGCCTCTAAAAACTTGATATATTACTGATTTTATTTATGATCATTCTGCTTTTCCTATTTAAAACATGAATTTCTAGCGAAAATAAATTCATGTTAAGCACTCTTAAAAGTTCAAGTATAGAATAATTTAATTTACTGTACTATTCCACTTTTTTATTTAGTTTTATTTTACATAAAATAAATTTCCCTCTTCTTCTTCGGTTCTACAGCCTAGGGCAGGCCAAGACCGTCCCAAGAAGTTTCCGCCATCTTGGTCTATTAGACGCCATGGCTCTCCAGTTTGTGGTGCCAACAGTTTTAAGGTCTTTTTCGACGCTGTCCAGCTATCGATTAGGAGGGCGACCTCTTTTTCTAACTCCGTCTGGTTTAGTGAACGTTATCTTTTTTTCGGATTATCATCTTCAGATCGATAAATATGTCCCAGTCACCGGATGCGGTTGGCTTTAATAACATGAACTATGTCCGGTTGTTTATATTTTCTGTAGATCTCATGGTTGAAAAGGGTACGCCACTTATTGTCCTCATAAACTGCTCCAAAGATTCTTCTAAGTATTTTTCTCTCGAAAATCATTAGCCTGTTTTCATCTGATTTATTGAGGGGCCAGCACTCACTACCATACAAGATCACAGGTCATATGAGTGTTTTGTAAATATTGATTTATGTTTTTTGTCGGATGAGTCTGCTTTTAAGTTGGATTTTTAATCCAAAATAGCACTTGTTTGCCATTACAAGTCGATTATTAATTTCAGATCTAATTTCATTCTTCCTGGTAATCATACTTCCAAGAAATTTAAATTCGTCGACAGCTTCAAATGTATGGTCATTAACTTGTAGTGGAGATGTCGTGGAATACCTTTTACCCATCTCCATGTATTTGGTTTTATCTGCGTTAATAGAAAGGCCCATTTCCTTAGCTGCGGCATCAAGGGAGGCGAAGGCCTCTGCCACTGATTGTCTGGATCTTCCTATAATATCTATATCGTCTGCATGTGCTAGAATTTGGAGGGATCTTTGGAAGATAGTGCTTCTTACATTGATTCCAGACGCTCTGGTGACTTTTTCGAGAGCGATGTTAAATAACATGCAGGAAAGTGAATCTCCCTGCCTTAGGCCTTTATCGGTGTAGAAATGTTCAGAAAGTTCATATTTTAACTTGACTCTGCACTTGACTCTTCTGAGTGTTGCCTTTGTCAAGTTTACAAGTTTTATTGGGATTCTGAGTTCCATCATCTCTTCATATAACTTTTCTCTTTTAATGTTATCATATGCTGCTTTAAAATCAATAAAAAGGTGGAAAGTATTGATATTAAATTCTTTTGTTTTCTCAATTATTTGCCTAAGAATATGGAATTGATCGATGGTGGACCTTCCTCTTTGGAAACCACACTGGTAGTTCCCAACGGCTTTCTCCACGTGTGGTAATAGTATTTTATACAGCACATTAGAGAATATTTTAAATGCTGTGTTCAATAGGGTGATCCCCCTGTAATTACTACAATTCAATTTGTCTCCTTTTTTAAAAATTGGGCAGATAGATCCATCATCCCATTCAATGGGCATTTGTTTCATTTCCCAAATCCTACAAATAATGGCATGAATTGCCTTGATCTGTTCTGGCACCTTGATTTTTAAAAGCTCGGCTTTTATTCCATCTGGTCCAGCAGATCTATTATTGTTCAGTCTCCCGATCGCAAATTTAATTTCATCCAGGGAATGCAGATCAGATTCTTCCACCTGGTCACAGCCTACATCATATGAGACACCAACATCCAGGTTTGGAGTATTATTGCCGTCCAGTAGATCCTTAAAATGTTCTCTCCATCTCTCAAGTATCTTGTTTAGTTCACCTGCAAGGTCTCCGTTCTTTTTTCTACAATTAGTTACACTTAGATTGAACTCCTTTCTGATATTGTTAATTAGTTGGTAGTATTTCCTTGCTTCTTTCTGCGTTTTAAGTGTTTCAATTTGTGCAAATTGATCGTCCATAAAACTTTACTTTTTCTTTTTGTGTAGTCTCTTCTCCTGTCTTCTCAACTCCTTATATCTCTCTTCGGTATTCCTAGTGGGGTGTTCTTGGATCATTGTCTTATATGCTTTGTTCTTCCTCATCGTAACTTCCATGCATTCGGAATCATACAATTCTTTTTGTTTGTTCTTCCTCTCTTTGGGCAGGATTTCTTCAGCCGTCTCAATAATGGTTAGATTAAGGTTTTTCCAGCCGTTTTCCTCTCTCCATATTTCCTCTCCTTTAGTTTGGAGCTTAGATTTTAGAGTTGATTTGTATTTTTCCTGAACATGTTTTTTCTTCAGCTCCTCAACATCGAACTTTTTATGTTTGTGTTCCTTCCTCTTATAAAAAGTTTTATTTAGTTTATACCTCATTTTGGCAATCACGAGGAAGTGATCAAAATCTATGTTTGCGCCTCTTTGACTGCGCACATCAAGCAGACTGCTCATATGTCTTAGATCGATAAGAAAATGATCTATCTGATTGTGAGTATTTCCATCTGGGGACTTCCAGGTGGCTTTATGAATATTTTTGTGCTGGAACATTGTGCTTCCTATCCCCATGTATCCTGCTGAAGCAAAATAATTCAGTCTGTTTCCATTATCATTGCTCTCGTCATGTAGACTTTGTTTTCCAACATTTGGTCTCATACAACGCTTGCCAATTTCGGCATTAAAATCACCAATTACCATTTTAATGTCACTTTTGGGGCATTCATCGTAGGTAAGTTTTAGTAAATGATAGAAGTTATTTTTTTCATGATCATCCTTTTCTTCTGTTGGTGCATATACGCACACAATACTTAAGTTCTGGTTCTTGCCTTTCAAGCGTAACTTACAAATTCTTTCACTCACAGGTTTAAAATCAATTACTCTATGTCTTATTCTTTGCTAACAATAATGTCAGTACCAAAATGGTGATATTTCTCCTGGAAGCTGTAGTAAACATTACAGTTCCTTTTCTCCAAGATGCCGTTTCCCAGCCATCTAATCTCCTGTATTGCCAGGATGTCGATTCTATATGTATCGAAGACGTCTATTAAGTTTCGCAGTGCTCCACTCCTGTAGAGTGAGCGAACATTCCAGGTTCCAATTCTCAAATCCGTTTCCATGCCATGTCGTCGGGGGAGAATCAGTCCGGCTTTTTCTTTTTGGGATTTCTGAACGGAGGAGATTTTCCTGGGTGGGGTTGTCAGCCCCACGCCCAACCCCCAACCTGGAGGACCAGTCCCCTGATATAATCCCCAGGGGCAGGGTGCCCGGCTATACCCCCAGACACTGGGTACCCATTTTAGTCGCCTCTTACGACATGCATAAATTTCCCTCTTAGTCAGCGATAAATTTTCCTTAAAACAAACTAGTAGAGAAAAACGAGTAGCTTAGTACTGCTTGTTTTAGGTTTATTAAAATGGTTAGAAGAGGGTTACTCAAAATATGGCGACCAACCTTTTAGGCGGCCCGAGACACTCATGCTCA
Source organism: Dolomedes plantarius (assembly GCA_907164885.2). NCBI lineage: Eukaryota > Metazoa > Arthropoda > Arachnida > Araneae > Dolomedidae > Dolomedes > Dolomedes plantarius. The sequence goes on from OU015490.1 coordinate 54,852,143, forward strand.
TTATCAGGTAGGTGTCTCTGTAAGCATAATTTTTGAAGTTAGAGCCCTGACAAATGCTAAATTATACAAAAATGTGATACCTTCTGCTCACGATGTTTGCATCAACGTGTCTTCATGACTCCTCGAATTCCAAAACGAAATTAGCAAATAGCGTATATAGAAATTGGATTACTGATTCTTACCTTGATGACGTATTGCAAGTAGCAATTATAAACTTAATTTGTCAAAAAGAGTCAAAAGCTTGTCTGAACATAAAAATTCATACATAAACGTTTGAATACATTTAAGATTGAGTATCATCTTATAAATTATTATATTTTGAAATTATTATATTTTTTATATTATATTTATTATATGTGTAGTAAGTTGTGGCCCGCGTAACGTAGCAAACATATGCATGTGGAGAGAGATTATAAAAGTTTGAGAATGTATGGGTCAGAGGTTCGTAACTAACCCGAGATTTTGTAGTTGAAATTTTCAAGGTAAGTTGAACTTTACTTATACTCGACATTCAAGATCTTGCTAAGGGAAATAAATTCACATTTTAAAAGAAATTAAGCCTACAACAAGAAGCATTAAACGACTTGTCCCCTGATATACTTAACTAGCATGTGTTTCAAAAAATATGAACACTGAGTAGGAAAATTTATTTTATGTAAAATAAAACTAAATTCAAAAAATGATAAAATTATATTAAATTAAATTATCTTACACGTTCACTTTTAAGATCGCTTACCATGAATTTATTTTCGCTGGAAATTCATGTTTTAAGTACGGAAAGCAGAATGAGTATATATAAAATCAAAAATATATCACGTGGTTCGAGGCACAAAGAAAATTATTTCAAGTTATTTTCAAAAGTTGCATCTTGTTCGGCGGTATTATTATACAATAATTGCGGGGGTTGATTTTTTTATCAATTACTTCCGGGTATTTTAAAACTAACAGAGAATAAAATACTATCAAAAAGAAATTTTTCATTTGTTGTTGTCCCCCCTGGCAGGAAGTTTTAGACGAGGACCATAGAACCTTTGAGCTGATTTCTTTGGTTCCGGTTTATAATTGCACAACAAGGTTCATTGTCCGACTTGACTAGATACCACCACATTTTTGAACTTAGCCCCCCCCCCCCGAGTGTCGACATCTGGAGGGATGGGATCGTACCTTCCCTATCCTCTGACCTCATAGAAGAGGATACCATATACCTCATAATTTAATATGATATTACTACTTTTTTGATATAGTTTATATTTATATAAATAAAATATTTGTTTAGGATCGTTATCTCTAAATCGTGAAACTGTTTGTTCAAGAAAGCGAGCAGCTTGCGGTTCCGTGTTTTAAAGTGTGAAAAATAAGTGTAGGGATCTGCAACCGATCCGAAATTTTGTAATTGGCATTTTCAAAGTATGATGTACTCAACGTAGACTCATCCTTCAAGGTCTTACTGTGAGGAATTAGCTCTAATTTTAGAAAAAATGATGATCAATTTCTTCTGGGCATTTTTTAAGTATCGAAGATTAAAATACAATCAAAATAAAATTTTTATTTGCTCTTGTTCCTAATCCCCCACCTCGTGGATGGAATTTTCAGACCAGGACCATATAAGCTTAGAGATGTGTTACGCGGCTCCGGTTTATAATTGCACAACAAGGTTCGTTGTTCGACTTAGCTATACCACTACAATGTTGACCTAGCACCACCAGTGCCGACAACTGGATGAAGGGATCGTACATTCCCTAACCACTAGACTTGGGCGATATATCGATACATCACGAAAAACTGGTGTGAAGCCGACATCGTCAAACCGGTTTCATAATTTTCAAATCAGCGATACATCGTAACATCACCATTTACTGGTGTCATAAACGTAGCGGTGTACGCATACTCGCGATTTCCCGATGTCACACAAACGGTTCCGATATTTCTATGTGCGCATGCACGATGTTACAATATCGCATCGCCTGGTCGACGATTTCCCTTGTGCGATGTTTGTGCGCATGCGCGGTTATACGATATCACATCGCTTAGCATGAAGGGATGACTTTCCGGTTACACACTGTCAATACTTAAACTGACGACTTAAAGTACTTGCCAGAAAACATTTGGCAATTCAAGGTTCAAGTTTAACTGCACAGAGAGTGTTCAGCACAGGCGGGAGTGATATTCCAAGACAATAGAGTTGCATTGCTGAAAAAAAAATGCAGAAATATAGGTATTCTTGGCTCAAAATAAAAGATATTTGAATGTTTAATTACTTTAGTCTGTTGCAGGACAAGAACATGGTCTCATTTTTATGTTTGAATTTATGTTACTTTTTTTAGGGAGGCACGCTGCCACCTGCTAGCTACGTTCGTGGTTAACATCGCGATACATCGTCACATCGCGATGTTAGACTGATGACGTATCGCGATGTCAAAAGTGTAACATCGCCCAGGCCTACTACCCACTGACCTGATAGAAGAACTTTCTGATAGACGGATTTAATATGGAATTGTATAATTTAATTTAATATGATATTACCACTTTTTAGATATACATAGTTTGTTTTTATATAAATAAAATATTTGTTTTGAATTGCTATGTCTAAGTTTAAAAATTTTCTATTCAAGAATGCGAGCAGCTTGCTGCCTCGTGTTTTAAAGTGTGTAAAAGAAATACAGGGATTTGCAACCGAACCGAAATTTTGTAATTGGTATTTTCAAAGTATGATGTACTCCAGCTAATCTTAATCTTCAAGGCATTACTGTGAACAATTTGCTCAATATTAGAAAAAATGATGATCAATTACTTCTGAGCATTTGTAATGTAAAGAAGATTAAAATACGATCAAAATGAAAATTTTTTCTGCTGTTGTTCCTAATCCCTCCTGAAGGGAAGTTTTAGACGAGGACCATAGAAGCTTTCAGTTGATTTCTTTGGCTCCGGTTTATAATTCCACAACAAGGTTCGTTGTCCGACTTGGCTAGATACCACGACAATTTTGACCTAGCCCCACCCCCCAGTGTCGACATCTGTGGGGAGGGGATCGTACCTTCCCTGTCCTCTGACCTCATAGAAGAGGATACAATATGCCTCATAATTTAATATGATATTACTACTTTTTTGATATAGTTTCTATTTATATAAATAAAACATTTGTTTAGGATCGTTATCTCTAAATCGTGAAACTGTTTGTTCAAGAAAGCGAGCAGCTTGCGGCTCCGTGTTTTAAAGTGTGTAAAATAAGTGTAGGGATCTGCAACCGATCCGAAATTTTGTAATTGGTACTTTCAAAGTATGATGTACTCAACGTAGACTCATCCTTCAAGGTCTTACTGTGAGGAATTAGCTCTAATTTTAGAAAAAATGATGATCAATTTCTTCTGGTCATTTTTTAAGTATGGAAGATTAAAATACTGTCAAAATGAAATTTTTATTTGTTCTTGTTCCTAATCCCCTACCCCGTGGATTAAATTTTGACACCTGGACCATTAAATCTTAGAGGTCAGTTGCGCGGATTCGGTTTATAATTACTCAAAAAGGTTAGTTGTTCGACTTGGCTATATACCACTACAATGTTGACCTAGCACCACCAGTGCCGACAACTGGAAGAGGGGATCGTACCTTCCCTACCCACTAGGTTTGGGCGATGGATCGATACACCGTGAAAAACTGGTGTGAAGCCGACATCGTCACACCGGTTTCATAATTTTCAAATCAGCGATACATCGAAACATCGCCATTTACCGGCGTCATAAACCTAGCGGTGTACGCATGCTCGCGATTTCCCGATGTCACACAAACGATTCCGATATTTCTGTGTGAGCATGCACGATGTTACGATGGCACATCGCCTGGTCGACGATTTCCCTGTGTCCGATGTTTGTGCGCATGCGCGATTTTACGATATCACATCGCTTAGCATGAAGGAACGACTTTCCGGTTACACACCGTCAATATTTAAGCTGACGACTTAAAGTACTTGCAAGAAAATATTTGGCAATTCAAGGTTCAAGTGTAATTTCAGAGAGAGTATTCAGCACAGACGGGAGTGTTTTTCCAAGACAAAGAGCTGCATTGCTTAAAAAAAAATGCAAAAGTGCAGATATTCTTGGCTGAAAATAAAAGATATTTGAATGTTTAATTAGTTTAGTCTGTTGCAGGACAACAACCTCGTCTCATTTTTAAGTATGAATCTATGTTACTGTTTTAAGGGAGCCGCGCTGCCACCTGCTGGCTACGTTAGTGGTTAACATCGCGATGTTAGACTGATGATGTATCACGATGTCAAAAATGTAACATCGCCTAGGCCTATTACCCACTGACCTGATAGAAGAACTTTCTGGTAGACGGATTTAACATTCGATTGTATAACTTAATTTTATATGATATTATCACTTTTTCGATATAGTTTAATTTTATATAAAAAAATATTTGTTTTGGATTGTTATCTCTCATTGAAAAACTTGTATGTTCAAGAATGCTTGCTGCCTCTTGTTTTAAAGTGTGTAAAATAAGAGCAGGGACTTGCAACCGACCCGAAAGTTTGTAATTGGTATTTTCAAGGTTTGATGTACTCCAGGTATTCTTAATCTTCATGGTCTTACTGTGAGCAATTAGCTCAATATTAGAAAAAATGACGACCAATTACTTCCGGGTATTTTTAAAGTAACGAAGATTAAAATACGATCAAAATGAAATTTTTTTCTGCTGTTGTTCCTAATCCCCCCTGAAAAGAAGATTTAGACGAGGACCATAGAAGCTTTCAGCTGATTTCTTTGGCTCCGATTTATAAATCGACAACAATGCTCTTTGTCCGAATTGGCTAGATACAACCACAATTATGACCTAGCCCCCCACCCCAAAGTGTCGACATCTGGGGGGAGGGGATCGTACCTTCCCTATCCTCTGACCTCATAGAAGAGGATTGGGTATACCTCATATACCTCATATAACTCATAATTTAATAAGATATTACTACTTTTTTGATATAGTTTCTCTTTATATAAATAAAACATTTCTTTAGGATCGTTATCTCGATATCATGATATTTTTTGTTCAAGAAAGCGAGGAGTTTGCAGCTGTGTTTTATAGTGCGTAAAATAAGTGTAGGAATCTGCAACCGATCTGAAATTTTGTAATTGGTACTTTCTTAGTACGATGTACTCAACGTATACTCCACCTTCAAGGTCTTACTTTGAGGAATTTGCTCTAATTTTAGAAAAAAGATAATCAATTTCTTCTGGGCATTTTTTAAGTATCCGATTACTTGGTAAGATTAAAATACGATCAAAAGGAAATTTTTATTTGCTCTTGTTTCCAAATCCCCACCCCGTAGATGTATTTTTCAGATCAGGACCATATAAGCTTCGAGCTGAGTTGCGCGGCTCCGGTTTATAATTGCACAATAAGGGTCGTTGTTCGACTTGGGTATATACTACTACAATGTTGACATAGCACCACCAGTGCCAACAACTGGATGAGGGGATCGTACCTTTCGTAACCACTCTACTTGGGCGATATATCCATACATCGTGAAAAACCGGTGTGAAGCCGACATCGCCACACCGGTTTCATAATTTTAAAATCAGCGTTACATCGTAACATCGCTATTAAACCGGTGTCATAAACCTAGCGGTGTACGCATAATCGCGATTTCCCGATGTCACACAAACGGTTCCGATATATCTGTGTGCGCATGCACGATGTTACAATGTCGCATCGCCTGGTCGACGATTTCCCTTGTGCGATGTTTGTGCGCATGCGCGGTTATACGATATCACATCGCTTAGCATGAAGGGACGACGTTCCGGTTACACACTGTCAATACTTAAACTGACGACTTAAAGTACTTGCCAGAAAATATTTGGCAATTCAAGGTTCAAGTGTAACTTCAGAGAGATTATTCTGCACTGGCATGAGTGTTATTCCAAGTCAAAGAGCTACATTGCTTCCAAAAAAAATTCAGATATGCAGGTATTCTTGGCTCAAAATAAAAGATATTTGAATGTTTATTAAGTTTAGTCTGTTGCAAGACAACAAACTGGTCTCATTTTTATGTATGAATCTGTTACTTTTTTTAGGGAGGCACGCTTCCACCTGCTATCTACGTTCGTGGTTAACATCGCGATACGTCATCACATCGCGATGTTAGACTGACGATGTATCGCGATGTCAAAAGTTTAACATCGCCCAGGCCTACTACCCAGTGACCTGATAGAAGAACTTTCTGGTAGATGAATTTAACATGGAATTGTATAATTTAATTTAATATGATATTACCACTTTTTAGATATAGTTTGTTTTTATATAAATAAAATATTTGCTTATCATTGTTATAATTAAATTTGCAAACGAGCTATGTTCAAGAAAGCGAGCAGCTTGCTGCTTCGTGTTTTAAAGTGTGAATATAAGTGCAGGTATCTGCAACCGAACCGAAATTTTGTAATTGGTTTTTTCAAAGTATGATGTTCTCCACGTATTCTAAATCTTCCCGGTCTTACTGTGATTAATTTCCTCTAATTGTAGAAAAAATGATGGTCAATTACTTCTGGGCATTTTTAAAGTAACGAAGATCAAAATACGATCAAAATGAAATTTTTATTTTCTTTTGTTTCTAATATCCCCCTGGCAGGAAGTTTTAGACGAGGACCATAGAAGCTTTCAGCTGATTTCTTTGGCTCCGGTTTTAGATCGACAACATAGTTCGTTGTCCGAATTGGCTAGATACAACCACAATTTTGACCTAGCTCCCCACCCCCCAGTGTCGACATCTGGGGGGAGGGGATCGTACCTTCCCTATCCTCTGACATCATAGAAGAGGATTGGGTATACATCATATACCTCATAATTTAATAAGATATTACTACTTTTTTTATATAGTTTCTCTTTATATAAATAAAATATTTCTTTAGGATCGTTATCTCGATATCATGATATTTTTTGTTCAAGAAAGCGAGTAGTTTGCAGCTGTGTTTTATAGTGCGTAAAATAAGTGTGAGGATCTGCAACCGATCCGAAATTTTGTAATTGGAACTTTCTTAGTATGATGCACTCAACATATACTCAACCTGCAAGTTCTTATTCTGAGGAATTTGCTCTAATTTTAGAAAAAAAGATAATCAATTTCTTCTGGGCTTTTTTTAAGTATCCGGTTACTTGGTAAGATTAAAATACGATCAAAAGGAAATTTTTATTTGCTCTTGTTTCTAATTCCCCACCCAGTAGATATATTTTTCAGATCAGGAACATATAAGCTTAGAGCTGAGTTGCGCGGCTCCGGTTTATAATTGCACAATAAGGGTCGTTGTTCGACTTGGGTATATACCACTACAATGTTGACCTAGCACCACCAGTGCCAATGACTGGATCAGGGGATCGTACGTTTCCTAACCACCAGACTTGGGCGATATATCCATACATCGTGAAAAACCGGTGTGAAGCCGACATCGTCACACCGGTTTCATAATTTTAAAATCAGCGTTACATCGTAACATCGCCATTAAACCGGTGTCATAAACCTAGCGGTGTACGCATACTCGCGATTTCCCGATGTCACACGGTTCCGATATTTCTGTGTGCGCATGCACAATGTCAAACCGCCTGGTCGACGATGTCCCCGTGTCCGATGTTTGTGGGCATGCGCAGTTTTACGATATCACATCGCTTAGCATGAAGGGACGACTTTCCGGTTACACACTGTCAATACTTAAACTGACGACTTAAAGAACTTGCCAGAAAATATTTGGCAATTCAAGGTTGAAGTGTAACTTCCGAGAGAGTATTCTGCACTGGCACGAGTGTTATTCGAATTCAAAGAGCTACATTGCTTCCAAAAAAAATTCAGAAATGCAGGTATTCTTGGCTCAAAATAAAAGATATTTGAATGTTTAATAAGTTTAGTCTGTTGCAGGACAACAACCTGGTCTCATTTTTATGTATGAATCTGTTACTTTTTTTAGGGAGGCACGCTTCCACCTGCTATCTACGTTCGTGGTTAACATCGCGATACGTCATCACATCGCGATGTTAGACTGACGATGTATCGCGATGTCAAAAGTTTCAACATCGCCCAGGCCTACTACCCACTGACCTGATAGAAGAACTTTCTGGTAGACGAATTTAACATGGAATTGTATAATTTAATTTAATATGATATTACCACTTTTTAGATATAGTTTGTTTTTGTATAAATAAAATATTTGCTTATCATTGTTATAACTAAATTTGCAAACGTGCTATGTTCAAGAAAGCGAGCAGCTTGCTGCCTCGTGTTTTAAAGTGTGCAAAACAAGTGCAGGGATTTGCAACCGAACGGAAATTTTGTAAGTGGTATCTTCAAAGTATGGTGTACTCCAGGTATTCTTAATTTTAAAGTTATTACTTTGAGCAATTATCTCAATATTAGAAAAAATGATGATCAATTACTTCTGGGGATATGGAAAGTATCGAAGATTAAAATACGATCAAAATTAAATTTTCTTTTGCTGTTGTTCCTAATCCCCCTGAAAGGAAGTTTTAGATGAGAACCATAGAAGCTTTGAGCTGATTTCTTTGGCTCCAGTTTATAATTGCACAACAAGGTTCGTTGTCCGACTTGGCTAGATACCACCATAATTTTGACGTAGCCCTCTACCTCAGTGTCGACATCTGAGGGGAAGGGATAGTACCTTCCCTACCCTCTGACCTCATAGAAGAGGATTCCATATACCTCATAATTTAATATGATATTACTACTTTTTTGATATAGTTTGTATTTATATAAATAAAATATTTGCTTAGGATCTTTATCTCTAATTCGTGAAACTGTTTGTTCAAGAAATCGAGCAGCTTGCTGCCTCGTGTTTCAAAGTGTGAATATAAGTGAAGGTTTCTGCAACCGAACCGAAATTTTGTAATTGGTATTTTCAAAGTATGATGTTCTCCACGTATTCTAAATCTTCCCGGTCTTACTGTGATTAATTTCCTCTAATTGTAGAAAAAATGATGGTCAATTACTTCTGGGCATTGTTAAAGTAACGAAGATCAAAATACGATCAAAATGAATTTTTATTTTCTGTTGTTTCTAATATCCCCCCCCCCTGGCAGGAAGTTTTAGACGAGGACCATAGAAGCTTTTAGCTGAGTTCAGCGGCTCTGGTTTATAATTGCTACAACAAGGTTCGTTGTCCGAAGTGGCTACATACCACCACAATTTTGACGTAATACCTAAATTGCTGACATCTTGGGGAGGGGATCGTACATTCCCTACCCATTGACATCATAGAAGAACTTTCTTGTAGTCGGATTTAACATGGTATTGTATAATTTAATTTAATATAATTTTATTACTGTTTAGATATAGTTTTTCTTTATATCAATAAAATATTTCTTTAGGATCGTTATCTCGAGATCATGATATTTTTTGTTCAAGAAAGCGAGTAGTTTTCAGCTGTGCTTTATAGTACGTAAAATAAGTGTAGTGATCTGCAACCGATCCGAAATTTTGTAATTGGTACTTTCATAGTATGATGTACTCAACGTATACTCAACCTTCAAGGTCTTACTGAGAGGAATTTGTTCTAATTTTAGAAAAAATGATGATCAATTTCTTCTGGACATTTTTTAAGTATCGAATATTAAAATACGATCAAAATGAAATTTTTATTTTCTGTTGTTCGTAATACCCCCCTGGTAGGAAGTTTTAGACGAGGACCATAGAAGCATTGAGCTGAGTTCTGCGGCTCTGGTTTATAATTGCTACAACAAGGTTCGTGGTCCGAAATGGCTAGATACTACCACAATTTTGACATAGTACCTAAAGTGCCGACGTCTGGGGGAAGGGATCGTACCTTCCCAACCATCTGACCTCATAGAAGAGGATTCCATATACCTCATAATTTAATATGATATTTCTACTTTTTTGATATAGTTTGTATTTATAAAAATAAAATATTTCTTTAGGATCGTTATCTCTAAATCGTGAAACTGTTTGTTCAAGAAATCGAGCAGCTTGCGGCTCCGTGTTTTAAAGTGCGTAAAATAAGTGTAGGGATCTGCAACCGATCCGAAATTTTGTAATTGGTACTTTCAAAGTTTGATGTACTCAACGGATACTCAACCTGCAAGGTCTTACTGTGATGAATTAGCTCTAATTTTAGAAAAAATGATGATCAATTTCTTCTGGGCATTTTTTAAGTATCGAAGATTAAAATACGATCAAAATGAAATGTTTATTTACTCTTGTTCCTATTCCCCCACCCCGTGGATGGAATTTTCAGACCAGGACCATAAAAGCTTATTTCTGAGTTGCTCGGCTCCGGTTTATAATTGCACAACAAGGGTCGTTGTTCGACTTGGCAATATACCACTACAATTTTGACCTAGCACCGCCAGTGCCGACAACTGCATGAGGGGATCGTACCTTCCCTACCTACTGACCTGATAGAAGAACTTTCTGATAGACGTATTTAACATGGAATTGCATAATTTAATTTAATATGATATTACCAATTTTTTGATATAGTTTTTTTTTACATAAATAAAATATTTGTTTTGAATTGTTATCTCTCAAAGAGAATCCTGTATGTCGAAGAAGGCGAGCAGCTTGCTGCCTCGAGTTTTAAAGTGTGAAAATAAGTGCAGGTATCTGCAACCGAACCGAAATTTTGTAATTGGTATCTTCAAAGTGTGATGTACTCCACGTATTCTAAATTTTCAAGGTCTTACTGTGATTAATTACCTCTAAATGTAGAAAAAATGATGGTCAATTACTTCTGGGCATTTTTAAAGTAACGAAGATTAAAATACGATAAAAATGAAATTTTTATTTTCTGTCGTTCCTAATACCCCCCCTGGCAGGAAGTTTTAGACGAGGACCATATAAGCTTTGAGCTGAGTTCTGTGGCTCTGGTTTATAATTGCTACAACAAGGTTCGTTGTCCGAAATCGCTAGATACCACCAAAATTTTGACACAGTACCTAAAGTGCCGACATATGGGGGAGGGGATCGTACCTTTCCTACCCATTGACATCATAGAAGAACTTTGTAGTAAACGGATTTAACATGGTATTGTATAATTTAATTTAATATGATATTATTACTGTTTAGTTATAGTTTCTCTTTATATAAATAAAATATTTCTTTAGGATCGTTATCTCTAAATAGTGAAACTGTTTGTTCAAGAAAGCTAGCAGCTTCCGGCTCCGTGTTTTAAAGTGTTTAAAATAAATGTAGGGATCTGCAACCGATCCGAAATTTTGTAATTGGAATTTGTATAGTAAGATGTACTCCACGTATGCTCAACCTTCAAGGTCTTTCTATGAGCAATGAGCTCTAATTTTAGAAGAAATGGTGAATTACTTGTGGATATTTTTAAAGTAACGAAGATTAACATAGTAGGATAGAGAGGAAATTTTTATCCTATGTTAGAGGAAATATTTATCCTATCGATGAGGGAATCGTACCTTCCTTACACACTGATCTCATAGTAGAACTCTCCTGTATACGAATTTAAGTGGTATTGTATAATTTAATTTAATAGGATATTACAACTTTTTAGATTTAGTTTGGTTTTATATAAATAAAATATTCCTTTAGGGCCGTTATCTCAATTTCTTCGAGAAATCGAGTTAGTTTGCGGAGTTAGAGAAAGCGAGTTGTTTGCGGCTGTTAGTGTTAAAGTGTGTAATATAAGTTTACGGTTCTTTAACGTACCAGAAATTTTGTTACTGGTATTTTTAAAGTATGATGTACTTTACTTATACTCAACTTTCAAGGTCTTACTATGAGAAATTAACTCATATTTTAGAAGAAACGATAATCTATTACTTCTGGGTATTTTTGAAGTAACGAAGTGTAATATACGACCAAAATGAAACTTTTGATTTGCTGTTGTTTCTAATCCCCCCTCTAGATGGATGTTTCAGACCAGGACCACATAAGCTTTGAGCTGATTTGTGCGGCTCCTGTGTATAATAATACCGCAAGGGTCGTTGTTCGACTTGGCTAGATTCCACCACAATTTTGACCTAGCAACCTCCCAGGCCGACGCGCTTCCGACAGTCTACCACGGGCCCATTTTTGATATAAACAATAAAACGAATCAGATTTATCTTCGATCCAATTTGTTATTAGATTTCTATAATATCTTATTTTGTTCTGCTCATTCCTTTTTCACCATATCGGAATGCGTATATTTAAGCCATACTCTACTGTAAAATACTAGAAATTCAGTAATTATATTTCAAATATTTTGAAAAAATACTCTTCCAATGTTTTGAGGTGATTTGGGAGCGTGTTAAATAATAATAATCCACAATCAGAAGGTTAGAACATCAAGTCTTTTATTCGCCGCTCACTTTCAGTTCGTCTCCACCAAGATTATCTTTTTGTTGCCAACGCAACTTACATAAAAAATGGATCGTTTATTTTAACTTTGCCACTCGTGAATTACTTTGACATTAAATATGTTTGGTGAGATACTACAGAGTATCCTTCCAGTGACAGAGGATAATACGATTGAACGAAACAAAAATGCAATTTATGCTGTAAAAATACACAGCCATAAAATGAAAATGAAGGAAAAAAAAAGTTTGAAAATATTGTACAATTTACACGATTATTCCTTTAAGGCATAAGATAAAATTTTAGTAATTTTAATATTTATACTATATGTTATCAAAGTGTATGATAACGTTAATAAGTGATATATTTTGACAGTTTGGCTGGGAAATGAACTCGTCTGCCCGACTTATATCTCACAGTTTTGTCTGATTCTATTTGATTGGCAAACTGATTTTTTTCCGGCTGGAAAGATTTAGGAGAGACAGTTTTTTCTGCCTGTTGTATAGGAGTTTTGTCTTCATGAGGAGGAATTAAATATACCGGCATGACGCGGTCTATGGACACAGTTGATTTCCGGCCATTAAGGTCGATCGTGAAGTTTGTCTCTGTTCGTAGTAAAACCTTGTGAGGATCTGTATAGGGTTGTCATAAGTAAGGTTTCACACTGTCAACTCTCAAAAACAGGTGTGAGCAAATTTTTAAGGAAGGATTAACATAAAACTGCGTTTGTCCAAGTGTGGATGTTGCAACTGGATTCATTTCTCGCATTACGTTTCGAAGACGATCAACAAAGATAACGTTGGATGGTGGAAATATGTTTCAATGATATTACTGGGAAGTTGAAGAGTTGTTTCGTACATCAGTTCAGAACAAGATATTTTGATGTCTTCTTTGACAGCTGTGCGGATTCGCAATAGAACTATCGGAAGCATTTCCGACATCTGAGCATGCTCATGTGCTCGAATAGATGATTTTAAATGGCGATTGTATCTCTCTACAATCCCATTTGCGACGGGATGTTCCGCTGCAGTGCGAATTCGATTTGTACCCAATATTTTCAAAATCTCGCAATACGAAGATGATGTCATCTGTGAGCCTTGATCCGTAGTTATCATCGAAGGGCATCCGAAGCGAGGTATCCGAGTATAGAAAATCGCTCGACAAATAGTTTTAGTTTTCATGCCTGCTATGGGAATAGCTTCTGGCCGTTTCAAGAATCTATCGATCATTGTTAATAAATAGATACAACCAACAGTTGGAGGTAAGGGACCAACAATGTCTATAAGTATCTGACGAAATCGAGCATCGGACAAACTAAATGTTCCTAACGGAACTTTTTTGTGGCCCTGCAAGTTACATCTTTGACAGGGTTCACAGCACCGCGCCCATTCTTTTGTGTATCTTTTCATATTTGGCCAAACATATCTGGCCAAGATTAGTTTTGTCGTAGCTGCTGGTACAGAATGTTAAATTTTATGCAACTGTTCGAAAATTAGTCTTCGAAATGATTCCGGAACATACGGTCGTGACGAGCCAGTTGAAATGTCACATATTAAGTCAGAGTTTGGAAATGTTTGAGTGCAAGTTGAAGTGAGCAACTTTTGTCCTGGAAAAACCTTTGAGTTTCAGGATCATTTTGTTGAGATTTGGCCAGTTCACTAAAATTCAGAAAACGAGATTTGGTAATTGAATTCAATTCTATGCGTGAAATTGAGTCTGCCACTACATTTTTGGATCCTTGCACATGTCTGATGTCAATGGAGTATTGTGATATAAAATCAAGGTGGCATAACTGCCTAGGCGAACATTTATCTGAATTTTGTTTAAAGGCATAAATTAATGGTTTTTTATCAATATAAATTTGGAATTTCCAGCCTTCTAACATATGCTTAAATTTTTTTATTGCCGAATAAATCGCGAACAGTTCTCTGTCATAAGTTGTCCACTTTTATTGACTATTGTTTAATTTCACTGAGTAAAAGGCAATCGGTTCCCGTTTCATCTCAGAGAGTTGCATTAATGATCCACCTACGGCAAAATCGGATGCATCAACCCATACGCTTAGGGTTGCACCAGGAATAGGATGTCTTAAAACAGCTGCTTGCGCGATTCATCGTTTTGCTCCTAAGATGGATTTTTCGGCGTTCTCATTCCATTTTAATTGTTCGGATTTTTGAACATTAGAACGAGATTTCTTTTTGCTCTTACGTTCTTCTAAAAAATTCACTAATGGATGGAGTATATCGGCAGCTTTTGCAAGAAATCCACGCTAAAAATTGAACATTTCTAAAAATCTGCATAGCTGTGTTAATGATGCGGGTTGAGGAAAATGAAGAATGCGTTGTACTCGATCAGGAACGGGTTCTATTCCCTTTTCAGAAAGTTTAAAGCCTAAAGAATTTAGAGAGTCTTTTCCGAAAGTGCATTTTTCCAACTTTAATGCAAAGACCATATTCATGTAGTTTTGAAAACAGGATTTTGATATACCGTAAGATCTTGACAATAATACGCACCCGAGTATAATACGCATGCTTGATTTTGCGCGAAATTTTCGGAAAAAATTAAAATTCGACTATAATACGCACCCATAACTTTTCATTATTTTATTTTAAAATTGCACAAATATTTATTAACATAAATAAAATTTGTAATAAAAAGAAATGAAAACGTTAATTTCGGTAGAAAAGAAACTTAAATTATTAATTCAGTACAAAAAATGCTATCAAATTATTAGTCTTAATCCCTTTCACAGGAATACAGCTCATCTATTGTTGTTGCGTCCGTGTCGTAACTATTCTTGCCGTCGTAATATATATCGCCATCATCATCCTCACTTGGCGATACGGACTGGGAGATTCGTTTGTTTAAAAGGAATACCTGCTTAGTAAACGGGTGGATGAATTACTGCGTGCAGATGCGCACGCACCCGGGTTGCGACGATGTCTTACAGCTGCTGTATGTTCGTTTATCCGATGTTTAAAACTACTTTTTTTTTGTACGCGAGTATAATACGCACTCTCATTCCTGCAGACTAAAATGTGAAAAAAAAAGCGCGCATTGTACTCGAGATTTTACGGTACTCCAAATATTCACTGTGATCGTTTGAAGCAATTAAAATGTCATCGACAAAAGCATATACACCCGGTAAATCTCCAGTAACCACATCTATAAATCTTTGAAATGTAGCTGATGCATTACACAATCCAAATTGCATGCGCGTACTCTCAAATTATCCAATGGGAGTACAGATTGTTGTTTTTGGAATACCATCCGGGCTTATCGGTATTTGATGATATGCCTTTATTATGTCAATACAAGCTGAAAACCCGCACTTCGCTACGGAGTACATTCAAATTAAATACAATGGTCAATGTATGCAATTAATGCCAAAGTATATATATATATATATATATATATATATATATATATATATATTTATAATAAATACGACGATCTATATATACAATTGATGTAGAAAAAATATATATATTTATAAAAAAAATCATAAGGGATATTTTTATAGACAATATAATGTCCAATCGTCTGCCGCATTAGCAAGAAAAAAAATATTTTTTTATCTATTTAGTTGTTATGCACGGGACGATAAATTTTTTAAAGTTCCAGAAAAAGAAATCACGTGATCAGCATTTAATAAATCAAATTGCAAAAATTAATCTTTAAAAATTCACCAAAAATCAGAAAATAGAGGTAAAGATTCGAAAAAGATTTCATTTTAAAGGAATATTTAGGATCTTTCTCGTGATATAAATTTTATAACTCTCAAATTATTATTTTAAATGCAAACTTTAAAAAAAGTTACTCAAACAGCTTAAAAATTTAATTAAAAAAAATCTAAGAAGAATTTTACAAAAATCTCTCTTAGTGCACCCCTATACTATAAGAAGAATCGCTATGCAAAATTTCAGCCCTTTAGGTCCAGCTGTTTGGTCTGTGCGTTGTATGTCAGTCAGTGAGTCAGTTACGGAACTGTTTTATATATATAGATGACTATAAATTTTTGCACCATGCAATCTGGCTGTGAAGTCAACTATACTCGGAAAAGGGTATTTTTCTTTCACAGTCTGAGCATTCAGAGAGCGATAATCTCCCACTGGCCTCCACTCCAACGTTCCCTTTTTGGGCACCAAATGAAGTGGCGATGCATAGTTACTTCTAGAGGGTCTTAAATGACCCAATCGGATCATATTTTGAAACTCCACTTTAGCGATTTTTAATCGATCGGGAGCTAATCTCCGAGATTTCGCTACGACTGGAGTATCTACTGTTGTTATAAAATGTAGAGTATTATGTTTGATGGGTTGATTAGGATCGAGTAATTTAGTTATCGAGGGAAATTTAGATAAAGTATTCTTGAAGCTTCTTGTTTTACAAATGTATGTGTATAGTTTTCTTAAGAAAATAATTCATATAACTTTGGAAATAGAGGCGAATGTCTATCCGACAAGTGCGTCCACATTGGAAAAACATTTTGGAAATACGTTTTTTATGTATTTGATATGGTAGTGAAATTAAACCTTTTTTCCATATTTTTCTTTAAAAACTATCCTAAAAAAATAACATAATAATCACCATCAACCTTAACTTTCGTAAACGTAAGATTTGTATGAGTACATGAAGTTTCTTTTTTTACAAATGTATGTACACAGTTTTCGTAAGAAAATAATTCATGTAAATACGTTTTTCATATATTTGGTAGTAAAATTAAAACTTCTTTTACAAATTTTTATATAAGAACTATCCTAAAGTGACCGGTAAAAACCATCCTAAAAAAATAAAATGATAGTCATCATTATTCATTTCGTAAACGCATGGCTTGTATGAATAACTGAATCATCTTTTGTACAAATTTATGTAAATAGTTTTCGTAAGAAATCTATTCAACTTAGTCCTTGGAAATACGTTTTTTATGTATTTGATATGGTCGTGAAATTGAACGCACCATTTTTTTCGTAAAAGTAAGTTTTGTATAAGTACTTGAAGATTCTTTTTCTACAAATTTATGTCTATAGTTTTCGAGAGAAAACAATCTATATAACTTCGGGAGTATCTTTGCTGTGTATTTACTAGTAAAATTAAACCTATAGTTCCTGTTTTTTAATAAAAACTTTTCTAAAGTTACCGATAAGAACTATCATAAATTAGTAACATAATAATCATCATCATCTGTGATTTTCTTAAACGTGTCCTTTGTATGTATTTAAATATACTTTTGTAAATGTTTTGTGTGCATGTCTATGTAACTGTAAAGCCCAGTCTAAGTAGTCCTTGTTTAGCAAAAGCTGACCATAGCATTCTCAACCAACCAAATAATCAAAGGTCATAATGCTTGTACCCTAGTATATTACCTTGTTGTATATTTCTAAGATATACAGGAGTCTCACTAGAAGGCCTTTTAGAAGTACATGCACCCATAATATAACCCAAATATTTTAACAAAAAATATTTTAACAAAAAAAAATGTGATTTCAATATTTCTCGTTCTTTATGGGTAAAAAAGTTTTAAGGGGAACGTGGACCTTTATTTGAGTAAGTCTTTTTTACTGTAATATTGATTGTGTTATTGCAAAAAAATATATATTTCTGTAGGATGATAGTACCAAAATAGTTTTTTGAAGTTATATGCTTCTGTTTCCTATGTACCCTGTGGATCCTCTAACAGTCCAGGCACACTATAAAGTAATAGGCATAAATATAAATAATTCCTTTATTTTCTACGTAGAGGTAGACTAACATAGACCGACTTGGGGCTTCAAATAATAACACAACAGTACCGCAACTTGCGGTACTAAGAAACTGAACTTTAAAGTCGTAATGAACCCTTTCAGGCAGAATATACGTTCACTAGCAATACCCGTAACCATCGGGCTCTGAACTAACTATGGAAATCGTGCAGCCACCTAGGCTAAATACTAATACGTGCTCTATCAGTTAAATACCGCTATCACCTTCAATCTAACTTTTCTCGACTCTTTTGTATCTCTACAAATAGCGTAACGTACTACCGTACAAATCTCCACTCCCTTCTTGGGCTCTTGCCAACTCAGCGTGTGTCACTTAAATAGACCAGACACCTGCTCCGAACTCACTTCAACTGGCCTGCACTGAGCAGCTACCAGAAATTTGCATCTGAGAAACACGCGAACCCTACAAAGTATAAAATCCTTTATGAAGCTTCTACGAAATAAGTATCAAAGTCTTCTTCTCCAAGGCGGCAGACGGTTACTTGGACATTACCCTTACCGTCATAAGACACCGCGGTTTTGCTGGCCACTTATCAGGGAGCATCTTAGAGGTGGACCAGCAATACCCCCCTAAGGACCGGTCCCGTAATTTTGAACCAAGTGAAGTGACGAGACCGGAACACTTGACCCCGCACCTCCAGACGTAAATTTGAGAAGATGGAGGATATTGCAGCCATGCCCTATTTTACTTGCCCCGGCCACCATTAGCGACCGGCCTCGAACCCGCAACCCTCAGATCACTGGTTCGACGCCTTTGCCAACAGGGCTACCGCGTCCCTATTAACAAAGTTAAGTGTAGAAATAAATTTTAAATCTGTTTTTCTCGAAACAAGGTTTTTTTTCAGGGTTTTTAGATTATTTTTTAAATACTCTATGCGACTTAATTTTTGCTCAAAAATTATGAAATTGATAAGGGCCTGCCCTTATCAATTTCATAATTTAGTTAAATTTCATAATTTAGTTCTGTCGTCCTGATATTTTTTACAAAGAAACTGGGTATGCATTTTACATTTCGGCTTCATTAAGGTAATTAAATTTGATTTATAATTTATTAAAAGCAAAACTTTAATAAATTATAAATCAAAGATGCTAGAGAACTGCTAGGGAATTTTTTCCCTAGCAGTAAGACGTAAAGTACATTTCTCTGAAATAATTTTTCTAATTATGACTATAATTCAACGATATGTTTATTCTTGAAGCTAAATCAAAGATTCCATCCCGATTTTCATCGGGATGGATCTCAAATATTAACTGTTCAAGGGATTGAATAATTGATACGCAGATTTGTTTGTAATACAGTTTTAAGTCATTAAAATGTAAAATCGAGGAATTATCTCAAAAATTAAGTCGCAAGGAGCATTTTAAAATTTTGTTTAAAAGTTTTAAATTTTTTGAAAAATCTTAAAATTAGATAATCCATAAGTTTGGAAATTTCTTTATGGTAAATTGTAGAGTTATACAAAATTTCATATCTCGATGAATAAAAGTAAAGAAAATAAATTTTAACGCCCACCGTTTCCTTAACTGTAACATAAAAATCGTTTAACTCAGAGAATGAGATGTAACTGCAAAAGATAAACGCAGATCTGAAAAAAAAATGCAGAGTAATATCCCAAACTACAAATCAAATAACCGTAAATGTTTTCATGAAACGTAAGAATAATCCTTATTGTTTCAAGTGCATTGCCGTGTCGTCTTTAAGGTTTATGTCACTTTTGCGGTAATTAACTGCCGCGCATTAATTGCTTTGTCAGAAAGTCTTGAATATATATTCAATACTACTATTGAATTCAACTATTGAATACATATTCAATAGTTGTGACGAGGGCGTGATTAAAAATGGCACCGGAAAGGCAATTCGCATTTACGTTTCGTTCTGACTTATATCGAGAGACGTTCGTTTCATAATTTTACCTGTGTGCTGGCTGTCGATAACGGTATTAAAAAAATGAAGTGTCATTACAAGGTAGGGATGCGACATCGATGTCGATGTTTTAAAAAAACATCGATGTTTTAAACATCGATTTATTAAAGCCGATTTTTTTTAACATCGATGTTTTAAGTTGTCTCGATGTTTTTTTTTTAATGAAAATGTACCATAATAAAAAAAATTAACCACTTAGCATAATTTCCCCACTCAGTAAATCTAAGTCTGAATTCTGAAAAGGACGAATACTAAAGGGGGAACGATTAGAGACAAATGGCAATGAATAATAATTATAAGCCCCAATAATTGTTATTTACAGTAAAGAAAATATAAGCTTGTTCAGTTTTCCCCCATACGTTGGTTTTGCATCAGTACTTCAAATTGGTGTAAATATATGTAATTTTCTCTTTTATTATTTAATTTGGAAATAAAAGATTTGTTAATAAATTGCAATAATTTCTTCTTCAATTTTCTGGTAAAAGTTATAAAATGTGTAATGGAAATTCTGCGATATGCGCTGACTCTAGCAACCAAGTTTTCGTCATTTGTTTCAGCCCAACCTGAGAGTAAAATTACTCCCCCCCCCCCTCCATGACTAACCGAAGTAACATTAATCTTAGAGGTCACTAAACCAGTTTTAAAAAATGAAAGTTCATAAACATCGATGTTTATAAACATCGATGGTTTTGGGGTGATGTTTTATTAGCATCGATGTTTTAATTTTGAATATCGATGTTTCAAAACATCGATGTTTTGTTGTCGATGTCGCATCCCTATTACAAGGCATACATTTTCAAAGTGAACTGAGAACAAACAGATGGACATATTAAATCCTTCTTTTGGAGGAAGTGATTAAATAATTTATGAAAGAAGCCGGGAAACAATTGAATTGAGTGAACTTTTAGTTAAATTGCATGAAATTAATTAAATGGGATTTTCTTTCGTTGCTGCTAGCTCATTTAGTTTGAGTAATGAATTTTCAATCCTCCGGATATGATCTTAGACGAGAATTAGTAAAACTAATTTTTTTTCCCCTAGCAGTAAGACGTAAAGTACCTTTCTGTGAAATAATTTTTCTGATTTTGACTATAATTCAACGACATGTTTGTTCTTGAAGCTAAATATTTATTTAACAATAAGTTTCAGTAACACTAAATATTGCTTACTAATTATATGATGTAAAGTATATTTATGTAGAATAATTTTCCCATTTTTGACCGAAATTCAACGACTTGACTGTTCTCGAAGAAAAATATTTATTTAACAATAAGTTTTAGAAACACAAGTTGTTGTTTATTAATAATATGACGTAAAGAATATTTAGATGAATTTTACTATTTTAGATCTTAATTCAAAAACATATTTGCTCTTGAATTAAAATATTTATTTAGCGATAAGTTTTAGTAAAACCTATTACTGTTTACTAACAGTATGACTTAAAGAACATTTCTGTAAAAATATTTCCTCATTACCATGTTTTTATTAACTCGCTTTCTTGTTTGTTTGTTTGTGTGTGTGAGTGTGTGTGTGTGTGTGTGTGTTTGTCCGGTACAAATCTTGCAATCGATTTTTAACTAACTTCCCAACTAGCTAGACATTTGAAACTTTTAGAATAGCTCAGAACACGATGGCAATGCATTATTTTAATAATTTTAGCCATCTTTAAGTAGTTTGAATTCTTTTTCAGTTAATTTTGTTTTGTAGACTGGCGTAGCCATCTATCCGCCGGGACGGGAATGAAAAGTTAAACGCAATTTAACTTTCAATTAACTTCATTTTCTTTCAAGTTGATGGGATAATTCATCAAAAAATTAAAAATTTTTTTTTTAATACATAGAATTGTCAGGTTTATATGATTCAGCAGAAAATTTGAAAACATGGTACATAAAAAGTTCTTTTATGTTTTAATTATTCTTGACCTTAATTCAATAATATATTTGCTCTTGAAGCAAAATATTTATTTAACAATAAGTTTTAGTAACACTTATTGTTGATTACTAACCATATGACGTGAAGCATATTTTTGATGAAGAATTTTCCGTTTTTGACCTTTATTGAACCACATATTTGGCTTCGAAACAATATATTAACCACACAGTAAGTTTGAGTAACAATTATAGTTGCTTACTAATGATACGACGTGTAGCATATATCTGTAAAAGAAATTTCCCCTTATTGACATTCAACAACATAATTCCTTCTGACGCAACAATTTGGTATACAATACTTAATATTTCCCTTCAAAGATTTGAAATCAAATAGTAACATTTTCAAGTTTTGAAGGCAAACTTTTCAGTCAACAGCGAATTTCACTGCTGGAAGTGAAAGAGCAATCGATTCTGGAAAACTTAAATAATAATAATAATAATAATAATAATAATAATATAAGAAAATAAAATAAAAATAAAAATCTCCCACCCCTTTTTGAGGAATGTTCATTTATATCATCTCCACTCATCACCCTCTCCAAGTTATGGACAGTCAGTTAATAATGATTTGAAAATATAACGATTCGAGAAGAAGCATCTATTTGCAGAAGCATCATTACTTATTACTAAATGCATTAAGATTTTTCTCTCTTGTCAAACTGAAAGAGTCACATCTTTCAACGAATGTGTTTTCAGCAGAATACCAAAGATAAAGGTTAGATCGAAAAGGGGATTCTGCACGCCTTTTTTTCAGATTTTATTTCAGTTTTTTTCATGATGAATCTCAAATACAGAGGCTGTTCACACATTTTTTAGACGATGTATATTGTATTCACAAAACTAAATTACATAAAATTCTTGTGCTTTAAATGTTCTATTTGACATCCCTTATTCTGAACTATCTTTCGACACCGCAATTTGCAGGATAATAATGCCTTTTGAAGTGTCAGAAGAGGTATTCTATCCCATTCCTCCTGAACAGCTTTCCAAAGTCCTGTAAGGGTTTTGGGATGACGTTTGGATAATGCAGATTTTAAAAGTCCGAAAGCACAAAAATCCATAGGTGATACATCGGGAGATTTAGTAGGGATATCAGTGAAGGGTATGGCCTTGATACCAGTTTTTGTTTCATTTCTTTTAGGAAATTTACAGTGGATTTTGATGTGTGACTGCTAGCTTTGTCCTGATGGAGTCTCACAGATTGATGGCACTGTGGGTAAAGCGATGGTGTTTCATTCAGAAAAATTGGCGATAAAATATGTTCCTGATAGTATTTGGAGTTAATCTTGACATTTTTTCCACTCTCTTTATTTTTAACTTGCCATTATAAGAAAAACCAGCAACAATCATGAATCCCTTAGAAAAACTTTCTTTCGATTCTTTGAACCATGGACTTAAATTTTTTTCTCCCCTTTTATGATAATAAATGGCTCTTTTTTTGTTGCAATCATTTAAATACACTCATGATTCATCTATTGTGACAATTGTTTTCCATTTTTCTTTGGATAAGTGTTTCTCATATAGAATTCTGCAGCGTGTCCTGCGTTCAGCGATATGATTTGGAAGAAGACGATGCACATTGCGTTTTTTCGCTTTCTTAAGATTTAAATCAACGTTTATCATTTTTGTTGAGGCAAACTCCTTGATTAATGTAAATTCGTTTGCCTATGCAGAAGAACTGCCTCTCAACTCCACATCAGAAAAATGTAAAAACAGTTCCGTTTTCATTTCAAAATTGTATCGTGTCGTAAGTAATTCGTATTTAAATAAAGTGCTTGTTCTAAAGTATTCATAGTGATTATCGAACAGTTTTCTCACATTTCTGGCGTCCGCGACAGGATTATGGATAACCTAAAGCGAGAACGAGCACAACTCCGGCGATTATTTACGAATTCTTTAAAAACTTTGGAATCGAAATTGACTGTTGAACCGGTAATTAGAAGTGACGTGATACCGGCAAGTAGTGTATTAGAGGATAAAGCGAATCGCCTCTTTAATTTAGATGAACAAATAAAAGAATTATGGTTAAACGCAGAAGATTTTGATGAAGAAAAATTTTCAAAAGATATAGATATAACTGAATCTTATCGTGATCAATGGATTACCGCGAAATCGAAAGTCACGAATCTTCTGGAAAACGAAGTTAATTTAGACGATAATGTAAGTGTCACGTCTCAAGGTAAGCGAAATTTTAGACTTCCTAAATTAGAATTGAAACGATTTGATGGAAATGTAAAAAATTGGATTGGATTTTGGGGGCAATTTAAAAAAATTCATGAAGATGATACCATAGACTCTGATGATAAATTCCAATATTTACTGCAGGCTACTGAAATTGGCTCTTCAGCCCGAGACCTCGTAGAAAGTTTTCCACCATCTGGGCCAAATTATTTTAAGGCCATAGAACAAATGAAGTCGCGTTTTGCACGTGATGAGTTGTTGATTGAAATCTATGTTCGTGAACTTCTGAATTTAGTTTTAACTCAAGTTAAAAATGGAGAAAACTTTACTTTGCGTATCCTACATGACCGATTGGAAACTCAGTTACGTGCATTAGAAACTTTGGGAGTAACTTCTGAGAAATATGCAGCAATGTTGTACCCCTTAGTCGAGTCTGCTTTACCAGAGGAAATAATGAAAACATGGGAACGATCGCGAACAGTGAAAGCTGAAACTGGGAAAGAAGTTAATCTTTTAACTAGTCTTTTAGAATTTTTGAGATTCGAAGTGGAAAGCGAAGAGCGTTTGAATCTGGCCCGTTCCGGATTTGCATGTAGCAAAGAATTCGATACATCGAAATCTCGACATCACATTCCCACCGCAGCGTGTATTGTAGCGAGTGAAAAGAAATACACTAAATCTGATAAATTATGTTTGTGGTGTAATAAAGTTTCTCATAACTCTACAGAATGTTTTAAAGCAAATGATATACCATATGATGAAAAGAAAGAAATATTGCGTAAAAAAGGGGCATGTTTTTCTTGTTTAAAAATAGGACATAATTCGAAGGTATGCAAAAGTTATGTCAAGTGTTTCATTTGTAATAAACGACATCATACAGTTGTATGTCCAAAACCACGCCAATCGAAAGATGCCAAGAAAGAAATGAATGAAAATCCAAATGCTGAGGTGTTGATATCTAGGAAAAATTCACCAACTCTTCTTTTGACTGTTCTTGCCAGAATTACGAGTAAGGAAAAATCTGGTATTATCCGGATATTGTTTGATACAGGTTCTCAAAGATCTTTTATTAGAAAGGATATAGCAGACAAATTAGGGCTAGAAATATCAAATCAAGAAACTTTGAGTCATGGTTTATTTGGGGGTGGTGAAACTGAACAAAAGTTACATAATGCCTATGATATTACTTTGCAAAGCTTATGTTCAAAATTTCGATGTCGTATTTCCATTTTAGATGAAACAAAAATTTGTGGAAATATACCCCGTGTTACGAATCTTAATGTGTACCCTCTTCTGAGGAAGAAAAATATAGTACTAAGTGATGTGGGAGAAAACACACCGGAAATAGGCTTGTTAATTGGGGCCGATTACTTGGGTTCTTTATTGACCGGAACAATAGTTCCAATTGACGATAATTTGGTAGCAGTTAATACAAAACTGGGATGGACTCTCCAAGGTAAACAAGCATGTTCTGTTAGATCTTTAAATGATATTAGTTGCTCTTGCAACTTGGATTTAA
Source organism: Dolomedes plantarius (assembly GCA_907164885.2). NCBI lineage: Eukaryota > Metazoa > Arthropoda > Arachnida > Araneae > Dolomedidae > Dolomedes > Dolomedes plantarius. Next base: position 54,877,767 of record OU015490.1, read on the forward strand.
CAGAATTATGGGATTTGGATGTGATTGGCATTAGAGATCCATCAGAAATTAAATCTAGACAAGACATAGAGGCTGAGACTTTAAATTTCTTTCATAGAACTATTAAGCGGATTGAAAATAACAGATATGAAGTTAGTCTTCCGTGGAAGGAAGGGCATCCTGAATTAACTAATAATAAGGAACTTGCTAAGAAACGCCTCATATCGACCACAAAAACACTTGTTCGCACAGGTCATTTAGAAGAGTACAATGACATTCTCAAAGAATGGCTAGATTTAGGCATCGTAGAATTAGTCAAGGAAGATGATGGTATTGGGCATTACCTACCACATCGACCCGTTTTCAAGAGTAGTAGCACGACTACAAAAATACGCCCCGTGTTCGATGCATCTGCTAGAGATGAAAAGGGTAATTCTTTGAACAATTGTTTAGAAAAAGGCCCAAATTTAATAGAGTTAATTCCCAAATTAGTGATGCAGTTTCGAAAGCATGCAATTGGAATTACTTCCGACATCAGAAAAGCATTTTTGCAAATTAGTCTTTCTCCAAATGATAGGGATTATTTCAAGTTCTTATGGTGGAAAGATCGGAAGACAGAGGAAATCATAACCTTACGCCATTGCCGCGTTGTTTTTGGTGCTTCACCAAGGCCGTTTTTACTAGGAGCAACAATAGCATATCATCTTGAACATGCTCCAGAAGAGTTGAAGAAAACTGCTCAGTTGCTCCAGAACTCCTTTTATATTGATAACTGTGTCCTAAGTCTAGAAACGAAGGAAGCGGCTAGAGTCTTCATCTCTGAAGCCAAACAATTGATGTTTTCAGCCCAATTCGATCTACGAGGTTGGACAACTTCTCCGGATGGGGTTATAGAATGTGAAACTAATGAAAGATATATTCCATTACTGGGACTTTCTTGGGACGTCCAAATAGATGAACTCTCATGTAATTTGGGTACAAGCACATTTTCAGAAAGCTCTGTTACCAAAAGAACTTTGTTGTCCTTAGCTCAAAGTATTTTTGACCCTATTGGCTATACTAGCCCTACTACTGTAATCCCAAAATTAATAATACAGAAAAGTTGGAAAGAAAAACTTGGTTGGGATGAAGTACTTCCACCGGATATGAGAAAAGAATTTCTAGACTGGTTCAAGCATCTGCACTTTTTAAAAGATTGTACGGTACCCAGAAGACTTGTAACTGGACCCTTTAAGCATTGTGTAATCAGCCTACACTGTTTCAGCGACGCTAGCAAAGTATCCTACACAGCCTGTATTTTCATACGATCATGTTATGAGGGAAAAACTTCGGTGCAGTTAGTTGCCAGCAAATCAAGAGTAGCACCTACTAAAGATATTACTATCCCACGATTAGAACTTCTTGGAACTCTCATTGCAACTCGCCTATACAACCAGGTAGTTGACTCACTTAATTTGCAAGGATGCAAAGTTTTTTTCTGGAGTGATTCAACTGTAGCGCTAACTTGGATTAAAAGAAAAAACTGCTGGAAGACATTTGTTGGAAATCGCGTTGCCGAGATCAGAAGTTACACAAACCCAGATGATTGGCACTATGTACCAGGCTCTATGAATCCTGCAGATCTACCCTCCAGAGGCTGCAATGCTAAAACTTTGCTCGAGAGTCGATGGTGGGAGGGACCTAACTGGTTGAAAGAAGATCCTGTAAAATGGCCTGTATCTGAAGTCCCAAGTGCTGATGAAGATCTTGTGGATTCTGAGAAGAAGAAATTAGTGGTGACCGTTGTAGCTCAAGAGACCTCTAATTTTACGGATAGTTTACTCTACTTCTCTCAATACTCAAAACTTATTAGGATGATCGCATGGATAATGCGTTTCATCAACAATTGTCGGAAAAATGAATATGCCAGGAAAGGAGAACTAGTTTATGAAGAGGTTCTAAATACCGAGAAAATATTATTGAGGTTAATCCAGAGGGAAACTTTTCAAGGCAAAGGAGTTGAAGTTCTTAAAGAAATGCAAACATTTAAAGATAATGATGGGATCATTAGAGTGAGAACAAAATTAGTCCTAGGCGATGAAGATGAAGACTTCAAATGTCCCATATTGTTACCAGGTGATAACGCAATTATTCACCGACTTATCCACCAGAAGCACTGCCAATTACAACACTCTGGCCTTGGAACTCTGATATCTAACCTGAGAGAAAATTACTGGATAATAGGTATTAGGAGAAAAGCGAAGAAAATCTGCTCTTGTTGTGTCATTTGCAAAAGATTTAAAGCTAAACGCACGGAACCTCCTTTAGCTCCTCTACCGAGAAACAGAATAAAACATGCTGCCTTATTCGAAGTAAGAGGAATTGACTTAGCTGGCCCTTTATTCCTACTTTCAGGTGAAAAGGCATGGATTGTCCTTTTTACGTGCGCCATTTATAGAGCTGTTCATTTAGAACTAGTTAATTCTCTGTCCACCGAAGCTTTTATAATGGCTCTAAGAAGATTTATTGCACGAAGAGGAAGAGTGAGTATTATCTACACAGATAATGGCACTAATTTTGTGGGCACGAACAACGCTCTTCAAGATCTGGATTGGAAGCGTATTATGAGTTTTTCTACCATCAAGAAAATAAGATGGAATTTCAATCCCCCAACTGCCGCTTGGTGGGGCGGTTGGTGGGAGCGAATGATCCGCATGTTGAAAGAGCTCCTGAGAAGAATTTTGGGCAGATCCATTCTTAAGCATGAAGAGCTAGAAACTATCCTGTGTGATTGCGAGGCTACGATAAATTCCAGGCCTCTAACGTATATCGATGACAACTCGGAAGGATTGAAACCGCTAACACCTTCAAATTTCATGCAGGGAATTCCGAGTGCTGAAGTCCCAGATTTAGATGAGATTGATCATAACAGCTTAAATAAAAGATTGCGTTACCTTCAAAAACTTCGAAATGATTTACGAATGAGATTCCGCAACGAATATTTAGCCATGCTTGTGCATCGAGGACGAAGTCGGGAAGATACCTTGCAAGTAGGTGATGTAGTTATTTTGGAATCCCCGGGAAAACGTATGAACTGGCCGCTGGGTCTAATAGTTGAAATTTTCCCTGGCGCAGACGGGCATTCAAGAGTTGCCAGAATAAAGACAGCTGAAGGAGAAAAAATTAGACCTTTCCAGCGAATTTATTCCCTAGAAATTAGAAGTCCAGAAATCCAATTTTTTGACCTGTTAAAAGACAACATTCCAGCCGTTGTGGAGATCCCCTCGGGATCAACCAAACCAACTGATGATGGTCCAGTTCCCGCTCCTTCTGTTGCTCCAGACATTCGAACTAGAACCGAACGACGTATAAAAATACCCACTAGATTGGACCTCTGATTATTTTTTGCAATTTTTATTGTTTTATGTTTCCATCAAATTGCAAGGTGGGAGGATATGTTGAGGCAAACTCCTTGATTAATGTAAATTCGTTTGCCTATGCAGAAGAACTGCCTCTCAACTCCACATCAGAAAAATGTAAAAACAGTTCCGTTTTCATTTCAAAATTGTATCGTGTCGTAAGTAATTCGTATTTAAATAAAGTGCTTGTTCTAAAGTATTCATAGTGATTATCGAACAGTTTTCTCACAATTTTGCTTACAGTGGACACCGAGCATTTTAATGATTTTGCAGCTGTCCTTTGACTGGGGGATTTTCTTTTAACATTAAACAACGTACCTTTGCAATAGTCGAAGATGTCTTTTTTTTCCTTGGATACTTGTTTGGAATTTTTGTCGCACTTGAGGCTCCAATGTGACGTTTTTTTCCTTTCTTGTTGACGATATTACCTATCGACGCTTTAGATATCACAAAACAATGAATCTCACATCGTTTTTGGATAACGGAGTATGCATATTTCTCTTCGGAAAGAGCATAAATGTAGCCTTCGAACCACTACTTTGTTAAAAACGCCATTTTGTATAAGAACAAAACTTTCAAGCCGCAGACGATAATTTTGACTTTTAAAAACATAGTACAATTGCAACTATTTCTTTTGCAGCAAACGATTTTTTATTACCGCTTACCAAAATCGTCTAAAAAATGTGCGAACAGCCTCTGTATTGAGAAATTTAGAGAATTTTTTTTTAACTTCTTTTCGTTTGTTTCATGTTTGCCAATGAGTGGCACTTGTCACTGAAGACATTCGCACAAACGCCGCGAGAATCGTTGGTTGTTACTTTCAAGTGGGGCACCACACACACACACACACACACATAAATATATATACATATATATGCAAACCTTCCTGGTTCCAGGAAAATTTGCTATTTTTTTATAAATCTGGGGGGTTAGCTACACACACACGTGTATATATATATATATATATATATATATGTGTGTGTGTGTGTGTTTTGACCGAGTACACCCAGAGGTGACATTTGGTTGTCTCGTACCTTCTCCCACGATCTCTTACATCATAGAAGGACTTTACGGTGTAAGGATTTAATGTGCCCATATCCGGCCTAGACACGAAGGTGTTTCGTCTGGATTCAAACCAAGCAACCTCCAATCTCCAATGCGCTACCACTAGGCTAATTCGGTCCCGTTTTTAACTTCCTTACTTTTGTAAGAACACATTAAAAACACCAGATCAAAATAAAATTTTTAAACTTTAAGGCGTTAGTTAATATATATATATATATATATATATATATATATATATATATATATATATATATATATATATATATATATATATATATATATATATATATATATATATATATATATATATATATATATATATATTCTTTATAGTCATTATACTTTATATCCTTGCTTGATTTTTTTTATTTCGGAAATAACTCGGCTTTTTCTTCTGACAGACGCAAACGCAAGGATTATTGAACACGAGAAACTTCCCATAAGAGTAAAGTAGATAATTAACAAACTTAGAGTTTCTTCTGTGAAAACATTATTCCTTATGAACTTACTTATAAAAATAAATGAATAGAAAGAATGGAAACCATTCAATGTTTTAACAACAGACGAAATTTTCCTGGTACCAGGAAAATTTGCTTCTTTTTATAAATTTAAGTTATTGTAAATAAGACTTAAGCCCCTAACTTCTGCTGGGCTTAGTTATACACACAAATATATTTATATATTATTTTTTCAATATTTATTTATTTGTTTGTTTACAAACGCGGGACATGACATTAACACATAATTAGTTTGAATTGTTGGTTGCTTTCAATAGGGGCACTGTATAGGTGAGCTTACACCACCCTGTTGTGCCACATCAATTTTAACCGGCTGAAAGGTCTACATCTGTGGTGATCGTACCTTCTCCCATCCTATCTGACCTCATAGAAGGACTTTCAGGTTCAATTATTTGACATGCTAGGATACTACCTGAACACGAAGATATTTAACCCGGAATTACCCGCGTGAGAAAAACGAACATAAATACTCGCGCCAGGTATCTCATATCCAAGGGTGTTTCATTGTGTTTTCTACCATAAAATCTATACACGAAAGGTAAAAAAGATAATTACAAGATAAAAAGAGCTTTTTATACACCATGTTTTTAAATTTTCTGTTGAATCATATAAACTTGACAATTCTATGTATTAATAAATACTTTAAAAATTTTTTTTGATGAATTATCCCATCAACTTGAAAGACAATGAAGTTAATTAAAAGTTAACTTGCGTTTAACTTTTCGTTCCTGTCCCGGCCGATAGATGGCTGGACCAGTCTACAAAACAAAATTAACTGAAAATGATTTCAATTCTGCTTAAAGATGGCTAAAAGTATTAAAATAATGCATTATCATCGTGTTCTAAGCTATTCTACAAGTTTCAAATGTCTAGTTAGTTAAATTTAGTTAAAAATCGATTGGAAGATTTGTAGCTGACAAACACACACAAAAACAAGCAAAAAAGAAAGCGAGTTAATAAAAACATGGTAATAAAAGATAGAAAAATACAATTGTAAACATATATTTAAAAATGCTACTTACATTTAAATTGCACATTTTCTGCAAATACATGCTATGTGTTCCATACATATATGTTTGTCAAACCTTTCACAAATAAATTTAGTTTTTCTGTCCTTCTTATTAGAGCATTCGGCACATCTTTTATATATTCCTTTAGCCCTCTTTCCAGGTGGTGCAATGTCTCCACTGGATCCGAATTTTTCTTTTAAATTTCGTGGAACCATTGTTTGCTGACTCCTACTTTTCTCGTATTCTTCTACAAGTTGAAATCCCAGATATTTCAAAAATGAGCGCCTGGATTGATGTTGAGTAGGTGGTTTCTTTGTAGATAATAAAATAATCCGCGCATTTATCGCAGCAGCTTTCAACAATGCAAAAAGTATTGTCATGGGCCAACGATTGCATTTTCTAGCCGTTGAATATGTTGCAGCCATTTGATCAACAACGTCCACTGCTCCTTTAGTTAAATTATAGAAAATTATTATTTCTGGTTTTTTCAATTCTACTGTACATGAATCTATTGCATCATCATTGTGCATTGCTGATGCAATAGATTCATGTACAAAGTAGAAGTTTAAGTTTAAAGTAGAAGAACATTCCTATTTTTCTTGGTTGTATAGGAAACAATTGTTTCTTTTTGGAAACGAAACATAGAGGAGCACATTTCTCGGTTCTTTGAATTTAAAAAATATTGGAGGAATTTATTTTTTATTTTTTCTCATGGTTCCAACAATAGTAATTTTCTTCTTCAAAAGTTCCTGTGAAAGTGGATAAGATGTATACCAGTTGTCTACAGTCAAATTACACCCTGAACTATAGAGAGGTTCAATCAACCTCTTCACAACACTACTTGGACTGTTATCTAACTAAAATTATCCTTTTGGCTATTGACCAGCGTTTACTTCCATCTTGTAAGTATAAAACATCCTTGAATTGACAAGTGCAAAAATGTTTATACCATATTTTGATGGTTTTTTCGGCATACATTGCCGAAATGGACATCGCCCTCTAAATGATTCCAGCTTCTCATCTATAGTTACGTATTCCCCGATATTATACGATTTTTTTACAGTTTTCCCACAAATGTTTCGAAGAATTCTCGTATCGGAGCCAACTTATCTAAATATTTCCTGCTCTGACGAGTGCTAATATCATCAAAGCCTAGGCACCTCATCAGAAACTCAAAATGGTTTCCGGACATGGTTGTGTGGAATATTTTTATTCCTGTGCCTTCTATTGCCCAGAGATCTTTTACATTTACATGTGACGATTTATGTACACTACAGATATATAGCAGTCCAATGAATGCTTTAATTTTAGTTTCATTGGTATCTTTTGCATCCCTCTCTCGGGAAAAACTTTCTTTTATCGATTTGATAAAAATGTTTGTGCATGTTACTAAACATTGAATTTGCTCAGGAGAGATAGGTAAATTTCGAGCTTCTAAAGGAGTAGAGACATATTTTGAAATGCATGTATTTCCAGGGAGTTTCGTAACAATGTTTTTTACAGAAACTCGAACATTAGGACGGAATTTCTCTTTATTCCAAACTGTTTTATTATCTGTTCCTATTAAACAATTATTTTCATAAGAATATACATCTTCTATATCTGAGTCAATTTCAGTAGATGAATCATGATTGCTATTATATTCGTCATCATCTGGTTCTTCATCATCTTTTGAAATGCATGTATTTCCAGGGAGTTTCGTAACAATGTTTTTTGCAGAAACTCGAGCATTAGGACGGAATTTTTCTTCCAAACTGTTTTATTATCTCTTCCTATTAAACAATTATTTTCATAAGAATCCACATCTTCTAAATCTGAGTCAATTTCAGTAGATGAATCATGATCACTATTATATTCTTCATCATCTTCGCTAAAATTTTCTTCATCGGAAGATATAGTATCCAATAAATTTCTCAAATGTCGCATTTCTTCATCATAGCTTCGATAACGCGCCATATCGGAAGAACGAATTTAAAGTGTGATCGTGTACTATGATCTATAAAAGCAATACTCGCGCAGGGTATGACACATCCGGCAAAGCGATATCCAAAGATCTATTTTTAGAAATCGCCCACAGGTTGTTCACCATCAAGGTTATGACCTTAGAGTCAACTACACCAGGACTCATCCATTTTCCAAAAAAGGTTAGGAAGGAACATTGAAAAAAGCAGCGTGGTGGGTATCTCATACCCTGCGCGGGTATTGCCGGGTTAATGCCATAATCGGGATTCGAATCGGGCAATCCTAGTTCCAAGCCCAATGCCGAACCACTAGGCTACCTCGGGCCCTTAAACTATATATTTGAACCAAAAATAACGTTACAAAAGTCTATCTATAGCCATGGATTTATTTTCATTAAATTGCCTTTTGTTTACTTTACTTACGCACTACTTTCTAGCCTTCAAATTTAGAAGTTATTCAAAAGTTACCACGTTCTTCTAATTAAAAAAAACCCAACTATTTTATAATTTTTAATACAATTGTGAGGAAAACAAAAGACCCTTTCTTACTTCAAACGTCTTTCCGTTCACACAATTCCCTTCAACATTGTTGAAGTCATTGCCGGTGTACCGTTCTCATAAAAGGCTGTAAACAAATGGGTTTTCGGTAAACTTGCAGTTGAAGGTGCCATAAATCAATAACCGCTGAACATAGCGGAGACAAAGTGGAGATCTAGTTACAATAGAGGGATTCTTTAATCAAAATCCTTCAATTGTATTGTTCGTACGATCTTGTCTGCTGAAATTTTAACTGAAAATATAGTGTTATAGAAAACAGTCTTTTTTTGCTAAAGGAATGTTCATTAAATTTAGTGACTGTAATACGTTTTATAGAACAACGGACCACTGTTCCATTTCAGTAATCGTATTTCTTTTTTGAAAATGTGGTTGTATAACAAATCTAAAAATAAATTTAAGTGTGAGAACAAGCCATTCGGTAAGTTTTTTTTATCGTAACAATAAACTGCAAGCGTTTGTTTAAAATATTCAATATCAAAAAAAGTTTCTTACATTAGTCAAAATGTGGATAAAAAGTGATTTTGGCGTTCTACATAATTTAATATTATACATACATATATATAACTTTTGGTTTAGCTTAAATAAGCTATCCTGGTGAGATCTTAGAATATTATTGTTATATAATATATTGCTATTATTGTTTTTGTCACCTTATATTTTAAAGTGGAGATAAATTTCATACTCTCCAAACAAACACACACACACACACACACACACACACATATATATATATATATATATATATATATATATATATATAATTATTTATTTATTTGTATACCACCGGTTCTATTTGAAGAAAGATAAAAAAATATTTATTTTGTTATTTCGAAATGCAATTGGTACAATAGATCACATAATCAATGTTCTTCTGGCGTATACCCCAACAAATGGCCAAAGTTTGGCAATATTTTTTAACAGACTTCAATTTTGACAGTTTGCGTAAGAAAAGAAAATCATAGAAATATAACAAAAATATAAAAATGTTTTCCTTCTTTTTTTTAGTTTGTAAGGGCTTCTTCTTCATTTTTTTTGTCTCCTATGAAGTCCATCGTTGAATAATGGTTTGTTATGAAATCTTGACATTGGGACTTTTCACAATTTTTTATTTTTTTGAAGAGCCATTAACTTTTTCAATCGTATTTCTTTTTTGAAAAAGTGGTTGTATAACAAATCTAAGAATAAAATGAAGTGTGAGAACAAGCCATCCGGTGAATTTTTATAATAGATGTTTGAGCAGTTTTTTCGTCTTTTTAATGGAATACAAGTAATAAGTATACTTAGTTTTTACCCTCTCATTAAAGAAAAAAATTACATGAGTGTAATGAAGGCAGAAAAAAAAATTATAGTTTAAAAAAGTGTACTTACTTTTCCCCGTTGGAGTGGTTCGTGGTAATTTCCTAGGTTGTTATTTTTCTTTAAGTGAAGGGTTTGTAAAAAACAGCTTCTTTCAAAACTACAATTCAAAATAAAATATATAACTAGTTTCAGATTAAAGAGCTATAGGTGTGATACTTTCTATGATAACATCACTAATGCATCTGCATGGCAAATGTAGGGCTGACTAAATATTGATTTGCTTTTAGAACTCGAACCTAATGCTCTTCATCTTAATAAAGGACTATACACAATAGATAAAAACTCTTTTCTTTCATTTCGTGATGGATTTTAGGAAGGTGTTATTTTGTAGACTTATTGTATTATATAATTTCATGTAAAGGCTTCTGACAATGTTGACTTTTTGCGGTACTTACGGCAATGAAATATCCTACAATTCAATTTAAAGTGTAATGAATTTACAAACTCTGACAGTGTGTGTGTACATTGGTATAAATTATATATATATATATATATATATATATATATATATATATATATATATATATATATATATATATATACAGTGGAATCTCGATCGATCGTTTTCGGATCCATCGTTTTTCCGTATGTGTCGTTCATTTTATCCAGTCCCAACGATCCTATTGCTTTGTTATGTTTCCGCATCTATTGTTTTCCCGCATTTATCGTTCATTTCAATCGGTCCCTTGAAAAACGATAGATCGAGATTCCACTGTATATATATATATATATATATATATATATATATATATATATTAAGAATTAATTAGAAAATAATAGTAATTAAGCGATTTAGAGGGGGGCCTCAGAATAATCAAATTTAACTATAAAATCATTGCCAAAACGCGTCGGGAAAGAGGGTTTTTCCCCGTTTTCGGAAGATGGCCTCGATATGCGAAATTGAAGTTCCATGGAGGCAATTTATTTTTAAATGTACAGGGTTTGGCGCGGAAATTATGCTGAGGTAAACAGAAGAGGATTCTAGAATTTTTCCAGGTGGTGCTTTGCACATGCGCCACAAAGAGGGACGCGCTGATGAGAACATAGAATTACGCAGTTTAAATTGGGAGCGCGTTGCTTGCGGGCGTTCAGCTCACGGTCACGGCAGTTTCTTGAAAATAGCGAGCGCTAAAATGTGCGCTACTTGGAACAGTGGTCGTAATCGGATGAAGAAATAAATATGGTTAAATCGAACTGATGCGTGTTCAATGAATACTGAATTGCTTCTCACTACACCACCGGATTACCATGACTGTTACAAATTTTAATATGGCGGGCGTAAAACTACGCTCGTCAAAAAGTCGACAGTGACGAACTGCAGGGTATACGAAAGTACATATTGGATAGTGCACAGGCGCAAAGTTTTGCTTATAAATATTCAACAGAAAAATCAAGTGACTTTTGTTGCACAATAAACTTACAGAGACGAAGAAATGGCATCTAAAACAGAAGAAGAGGAAGTGAAACGAAAACAAATGACTTTAGATGACATAATAAAGTGAGTAGAATAAGCTCCGTGTCATATATATATATATATATATATATATATATATATATATATATACAGTGTGTAACAAAATTATAAGACCACCCAAAATATCACTCATTTTAATATTACACTGTATAAAATGAATAATTTTAAAATTTGAAGCAAATGAAAAAAGTTATATTTTATCAAATAAATCGCTTAAAGGAAAAAAAATTGAGTTAATTTCACACAGCAAAGGATTTTTTGAAATCTTAGTGTAACATAAATGTAAGACCATTTATTTTTTTTATTTAAAATCTTATGCGTTTTTAAAACTAGTTTATTTTTTCTTTCAAAATCGTAGATAAACTATAACTTTACATCACAAAAAAGTCCAAACGATAATATTGTAAAAGAAAATAGAATTTAATTTGTTTGTTTTTATGAGGAAATTCACAATGCCGCGTGGAAGAGAATTATCTGAACTAGAAGTTCAAAAAATTTGGTTTTATAAGGGCTCTGGTAAATCAGAACGTGAAATAAGTAAGATACTTAAACGTTCTAAAACTGCTATTCATAACGTTTTAAGTAAAAGAGATTTTTATGGAAAATATAAAAGGCTATATAAATATTTGGATTCTAATGAACCGTCATCGCGCGTCATCGCTCTTTGACGATGTAAACAAAGGGTGATTCGTTCACAACGTGATTCTCACTAAAAAATGAATCACTGAAATTAAATGTGTCGCCTTGTCTTTTTATTTGAAAAACTAAATATTCAAATTGTTTAATAATAAAAAATACTTAATTGAAACTAAATAGATATATACTGATTTTTGGTGGATTTACTGATTTAGGTGTGAAATGATTACATTTGGTATTTTCTTCGTTTCTATATTTCTTGACAAATCTGGTTGAAACTTCGTATACTTATGTTTTGAAGCCTGGAGATAATTCTAATATAAGTTTGGAAGCTTTAAAATGCTTATATATAAATACAGTTTTTAAATAATATTTCATCTGAAGGTGTTGGAATCCATCATTCATAAGAACTGCGCATGCGCACCTAAATGTTACAACGTAAATAAACGCATGGAATAATGTTAATTAGTAGTTGTTTGGTCTTATTTAAAGTTAATTTTCTTATATTGCTACTTTTGTATACTTTTCATTAATCCTTTTTTACTTGGTTAATTTTCAGTATACGAATAATCGTTAAAAACTCTTTACCGTTGAAACCCCTCTTGTGATTATTTACTTTCTGAAATGTCGTTATTAGGTATTTTACAAAGTAATTCTTATTGAAATTTAGCTAAAATGCCGATAACTCTGCATAAAAATCTTAATGCTACTATTTTAATTTCCTTCTCACGCATGATACAAATGACAGTTATTTTAAAATGGAAAAATAATACTAGCAATTTTATGTTCCAATATGAAAATTTCCACCGATTCGTCATTCATTTCCTTATAAAAACAGCCCCAAATAAAAACTATTTATTATACACCAATTATTGAGCCTCATTTCATTAAAGGAGTAATATAAGAAAATTAACTTTAAATAAAACCAAACAACTACTAATTAACAATAATTATTTAAAGGTTTTTTTGGTGTTTTATAGTAAAATAGCACTTAAAAATTAAAAAAAGGAACAAAAACTTACCTGTAAATAGCTTACTTTTTTTATAAATTGGTCAATTTGAAGTAATTTTTATTGAAATTTAGCTAAAATGCCTATAACTCTCCATAAAAATCTTAATGCTACTATTTTAATTTCCTTCTCACACATGATACATATGACAGTTAAATTCAAAATGACCTACAATCTACGAGAAAATTTTAAAATGAAAAAATAATACACGCAATTTTATGTTCTAATGAAAATATTCCCTGATTCGTCATTTTATGTTCCAATATGAAAATTTTCCCCGATTCGTCATTCCTTTCCTTATAAAAACAGCCCCAAATAAAAAAAACTATTTATTATACACCAATTATTGTGCCTCATTTCATTAACAATAGCATTTCCTGAAAAACATTCATCTTCTAAAACATTTCTTGAAAATTTTATCAAATTATATACATTATTATGTGAGATATCATGATAACCGTAGATGAATAACTTTATAGAATCTACTATAATAAGTGGACAAGCCGCAGGCAAAGATAACTGTCATATGTATCATGTGTGAGAAGTAAATTAAAATAGTAGCAATATAATTTCGTGCAGAGGTATAGCCATTTTAGCTAAATTTCAATAAAAATTACTTCAAATTAACCAATTTATAAAAAAAGTATGCTATTTACAGGTAAGTTTTTTTTTTCTTTTTCCATTTTTAAGTACTATTTTACCATAAAAGACAAAAAAATTCTTAAATTTTTTTTTTAAAATTGACTCCGAACGTAGAATATTAATCTGAAATTTTGCTAAAATGCCTATCACTCTCCACAAAATCCTAATGCTAATATTTTAATTTCCTTCTCACACATGATACATATGACAGTTATCTTCAAAATGGCCTACAATCTAAGAGAAAATTTTAAAATGCTAAAATAATACACGCAATTTTATGTTCTAATATGAAAATTTTCCACGATTCGTCATTCCTTTCCTTATAAAAACAGCCGCAAATAAAAAACTATTTATTATACACCAATTATTGTTCTTTTTTTGTTTATTTTGTATTTGCTAAGCAATTTGTGTTATTATTGGATATTTTTGAAGGCCAGTGAAATATAATTATGTTTTATTTACTTTTCTATTTTGAGTTGAGTTAATTTTCCAATTGTTCAGAAATTAATTATTCAAATAGAATTTATTACTTTAAATATTTCAATGGGGGGGAGAGGGGTTACAGTTTATTCCTTCACCATTTTTTATTATCATTCTGAAGTAGGAATTATGGTGACTGTCTACGTTCGGAGTCAATTTAAAAAAAAAATTAAAGTTTTTTTTCATCTGTTATGGTAAAATAACACTTAAAAATTAAAAAAAGAGACAAAAACTTACCTGTAAATAGCATTCTTTTTTATAAATTGGTCAATTTGAAGTAATTTTTAATGAAATTTACCTAAAACACCTATCTCTCTGCACAAAATCTTAAAGCCCTCATACATGATATTTTAATTTCCCTCTCACACATGATACATATGACAGTTATCTTCTAAATTACCTACAATCTAAGAGAAAATTTTAAAATGCAAAAATAATACATGCAATTTTATATTTCAATATGAAAATTTTCCCCGATTCGTGATTCCTTTCCTTATAAAATTATCTCTAAATAAAAAACTATTTATTATACACCAATTATTGTTCACTTTTTGTTTATTTTGTATTTGCTAAGGAAATTGTGTTGTTATTAGATATTTTTGAACACCAGTGAAATATTTGTTTATTTTGTATTTGCTAAGGAAATTGTTTTATTATTGGATATTTTTGAAAGCCAGTGAAATATAATTATGTTCTTTACTTTTCGATTTACTTATTTTTTTAATTGTTCAGAAATTCATTGTTAAAACAGAATTATGTTTCAATATGAACATTTTCCCTGATTCGTCATTCCTTTCCTTATAAAAACAGTTGTTCACAAATTAATTGTTCAAACAGAATTTATTACTTTAAATATTTCAATGGGAGTGGGGGTACAGTTTATTCTTTCATCATTTTTTATTATCATTCTCAAGTAGGAATTAAGGTGACTGTCTACGTTCTGAGTCAATTTAAAAAAAAAAAATTAAACCTTTTTTCATCTTTTATGGTAAAGTAGCACTTAAAAATAAAAAAAAAGAGACAAAAACTTACCTGTAAATAGCATACTTTTTTATAAATTGGTCAATTTGAATTAATTTTTAATGAAATTTACCTAAAACACCTATCACTCTGCACAAAATCCCTCACACATGATATTTTAATTTCCCTCTCACACATGATACATATGACAGTTATCTTCAAAATGACCTAAAATCTAAGAGAAAATTTTAAAATGCAAAAATAATACACGCAATTTTGTGTTCCAATATGAAAATTTTTCACACTTTATTGAAACTTCATCTGGTGGACGGATGGCTTAAGCGTAGCTAGGCGAAGCCCGGCTAGTATATAATAAATAAATATAAAAAATATATAATAAAACTAATAAACAATATGTATCAAATATATATTTTATATATAAAAAATAAATGTAAAATATATGTAATAAAATATTCATTTTATTTTAATGTTATGTATGGACCATAAGACGAAACCCAGTTTTAAGTCGATTTTTTTTATGTAAAAATGGGCGTCGTTTGGTCCAAAAAATACGGAATATTTTATGAAAAACTATTTCAATTTCTATTATATACATAATATTTTTTTTCCCGCGGCAGAAATATAGCAACCACATAATGTCGATGACAACTTTGAGCCTATTGTATATTTGAAGTTAAAAAAAAATATACGAAGACTTGCTTTCTAAAATTTAAAAATAGAAAATTTTTTTTCGCGTGACATGAAATCTTCAGTTGACTTATGAATTCTATTAAAAATCCTGACATTATATCTTCTTGAAATACTTTATTGGTATTTACTGTCCTCCCCATACTGCAATACATACGAAACGCATAACTTGGAATTATAATAATGACAAGATAAAAAGAACCTTTTATATACCATGTTTTAAAATTTTCTGTTGAATCATATAAACTTGACAATTCTATGTATTAATAAATACTTTTTAAAATTTTTTTGATGAATTATTCCATCAACTTGAAAGAAAAATGAAGTTAATTGGCAGTTAACTTGCGTTTAACTTTTCGTTCCCGTCCCGGCCGAAGATGGCTACACCAGTCTACAAAGCAAAATTAACTGAAAATGAATTCAATACTGCTTAAAGATGGCTAAAAGTATTAAAATAATGCATTGTCATCGTGTTCTGAGCTATTCTAAAAGTTTCAAATGTCTATCTAGTCGGGAAGTTAGGTAAAAATCGATTGCAAGATTTATACTGGACAAATACACACACAAACACACAAGAAAGCAATTTAATAAAAACATGGTAAAAAACTAGTTGGTACCCTTGATAATATGACTGCTGTATAGCAAATAAATTTACTAATATAGAAATTATACTCAACACATCACTGCCAAATGTTGAAAATCAAAACATTAAGAATAGAGAAAAACACTTTAAAAAATTACTATTGAACTCAATAAAGGGAAATATGGTTACTCTACAGCGTGTAATAAACAATTTCCGTTAGGTTTAATTCTATATCTCACAAACATAATTAAAAATGAAATTTCCAGACAGATAGCTAGAGAGATTCCTCGGAATAAAAAATTTAACGTGCTTATGTGTCATTGTGCTTAGTCTAGTTAAATCTAAAGCCAGATTTAAACATATCACTAAGCTTGCTGAGAAAGAAATTTTTTATTTGTAAATTATGGCTAATTAATAGGAAATCCGGTTACAAACATCAAATTTGACACATTTATCGATTAAAATCTTTCGTTCAAGACGAAATAAACAAACTGATGCAATAGTTTTCACTCGACTCTCCAAAGAATAGGTTTATCATTTTAAATATATAGATAACTAGCTGAAAACCCGCACTTCGCTACGGAGTACATTCAAATTAAATACAACGGTCAATGTATGCAATTAATGCCAATATATATATATATATATATATATATATTTATGTATATATATATATATATATATTTATGTATATATATATATATATATATATATATATATTTATAATAAATACGACGATCAATATATACAATTGACGTAGGAAAAAAAATATATATTTATAAAAAAATCGTAAGGGATATTTTTATAGACAAAATAATGTCCAATCGTCTGCCGCATTAGCAAGAAAAAAAATACCTTTTTGTCTATTTAGTTGTTATGCACGTGACGATAAATTTATTTAAAGTACCAGAAAAAGAAGTCATGTGATCGGCATTTAATAAATTAAATTCTAAAAATTAATCTTTAAAAATTCACCAAAAATCAGGAAATGGGGGTAAAAATTCGAAAAAAATTTCATTGTGAAGGAATTTTTATGATCTTTCTCGTGATATAAATTTTATAACCCTCATTGTATTATTTTAAATGCAAACGTAAAAAAAGTTTAAAAAACAGCTTAAAAATTTAATTTAAAAAAATCTAAGAAGAATTTTTGAAAAATCTTTCTTAGTGCACCCCTACACTATTAGAAGAATCGCCATGCAAAATTTCAGCCCTTTAGGTCCAGCGGTTTGGTCTGTGCGTTGTATGTTAGTCAGTCAGTCAGTCAGTGAATGAATGAGTCAGTTACGGAACTGTTTTATATATATAGATAATGCTTAGAACATATCCAAACCATACCATTTATTCCTTGCCCCTTATCTGCGACCATTGTTTTCAAATGACAGTGATTCTGACTAGTCAATTATTTATTTTACTAAGGGCTTCATCTCTAGGTTCGCTACGCTCGCTCCTCTGTTAAGACTAATAGCGAGATACATTGGGGTGATTCTCGGGCAATGTAACAGCTTCCATCCATTTACTGTTGTCACCCTTAATGCGAAGGGCTTTTCATCACTGTTGAATTATCAGCTTTAAAATTCAATTAAAAATCGAAAATTTAAGATATAGACTTGAAATGAGGTTTATATGAATAAGAAAGCTTTCAGCTTCCAGATGATGTAAATATTTTCTTTGTAAGATAAAAACTCGAGGAGCATCGATATTACATCCACATAGGGGACGATATTTCTTGAAAAACTGTGTTTCATTTTTTCATGAAAATATTAGTCTGTTTTAAAATATTTTTTAAACAAATGAGATCTAGTTTGAAAGAGAAATATCTGTAGTCTTAGATTGTAAAAAGATCAAAATTCTACGATCATTTTTTGGCGAGTTATCGTAATCTGAAGATGAAAAAGTCAATATTTCTTGAAAAACTGTGTTTAATTTTTTCATGAAAATATTAGTCTGTTTTAAAATATTTTTAAACAAATGAGATCTAGTTTGAAAGAGAAATATCTGTAGTCTTAGATTGTAAAAAGATCAAAATTCTACGATCATTTTTTGGCGAGTTATCGTAATCTGAAGATGAAAAAGTCAATATTTCTTGAAAAACTGTGTTTCATTTTTTCATGAAAATATTAGTCTGTTTTAAAATATTTTTAAACAAATGAGGTCTAGTTTGAAAGAGAAATATCTGTAGTCTTAGATTGTAAAAAGATCAAAATTCTACGATCGTTTCTTGGCGAGTTATCGTAATCTGAAGATGAAAAAGTCAATATTTTTCCACAAAACATATAATAAAAAAATAAAAAATTAAAGTCCGACGAAGATGACATATATCTTACTTTGGTCACCCCCATTATTCTGCATCCATTGGTATTGCTCTGGACCACATACCCCCAGCGGTTTCGGAGGAGATAGCTTGACAAGATTTTGACATAGGAGTTTCAAATAGTTTTCAATAGAGAGATTTCAAATAGCTGTGGTTGATAATTTATACATTGTTGACGGGGACCAGAAAGAAGAATTTAACATATAAGTACGTCATTAATAAAAGTTAAACTTGACAGACCAATAGAATGATTAAAAAGGATAGAAGCTGAAGCACTAGGAAATCATCTAACAAAAAAAAAACAAAAAAAAATACTTATCTCTGATTAAAATTAGTTGAATTTAGCTGATATAGCTCCTGTCAACAACGTCATATCTAAAAAAAACGTGATTCCTCAGGATAGTGATTTTAAAGTTTAAAAGTAGAATCAAATGTATTAAAAATCAATATTAATTCTGCTCTCTAGCGGCTAAATATTAAGCCGTGAGATATGACGATCTTGCAGGGATATAGTACTCTTTTAGGGCATTTTGAAAACAGGCATAGCTAAAAATCGCCGATTTTTGAGATACGACGTTGCTAAAATAAAGTGAGCGATATGTTTTTCTAATTTAGTTCTGGTTAAGCGCATTCCATTTTGGCTATTATATATATATATATATATATATATATATATATATATATATTTAATTTATGAATTTTGTAGGCTTTATAAAGAGAATTAATTTTTTTTAAAAAACTGTAAAATGTCAATATTTATTTGAATCAAAATATATTTACTATCTCACCACATTTTCAAAAGAACAAAACATTTCCTGTTTTATACGTGCCTCCTTTTCTGAACAATGAAAAATTTTCCCTTCCCTATATTAGAGAAACTGGGCCGTGGCGGCCTTGTGGTACAGCGCGCTGGTTTTCGGTGCTGAGGGTGTTCAGATCGAATCCTGGCGAAGCGCCACTAAAATGCCTCCGCTTGTGTCGTCCCTTCATAGGTGCAATGCTGGTCTGCCTATATGGCGCCCCCATAATAAAATGGCCAGTAAAACTGCGGTGAATTATAGGCGAATGTCTTCGCAATGCCTCCTCATTGAAAAAAAAAATACTACAGAATCTTTTATATTCACTCTTATGTTATCCTATGTGAAATATGTTTTTAAATTGCTTAAAGGGGCATATCTAAAATTAGCAAATATTCCTCTTTAGTGTTTCTCTCGTGTTTCAGTCAATTTTATGTCTTGTACAATTACGTGTACAATTAAACTGCTCTACACGAGACCAAAAGTTGTGAAGTAATTTCAACATAACACTCCAAATGAACAGCTAGCGTGTTTGAGAGAAATTTACTACAGGTCACATTTGAAGAGGCTCCTAGATAAAACAGTTCCCTAAAACAGCTTATACCTCGAATATTTCCGTTTTCCTCTTTTCCAAACCAAAACAAAAACATATTTAAATCTCAGAATTTAGTTAGTAACTACGGTTTCCAAATATCCGGCGTTTTCCGTAAACCTGGTTATCGAATAGAAATTTTAAATTGAAAATAAAGATTACTGAACTTTATACATATTACTTTTATTGCGTGTAAATCTTAAAATACAAAATTTTATTATTTCTACCATGTTTTTATTGACTCGCATTCTTGTTTGTGTGTGTGTTTGTCCAGTACAAATCTAGCAATCGATTTTTAACTAACTTCCCGACTAGCTAGACATTTGAAACATTTAGAATAGCTCAGAACACGATGACGATGCATTATTTTAATACTCTTAGCCATCTTTAAGCAGTTTTGAATTCATTTTCAGTTAATTTTGTTTTGCAGACTGGTGCAGCCATCTATCGGCCGGGACGGTAAAGAAAAGATAAGCGCAAGTTAACTTTTAATTAACTTCATTTTTTTTTTCAAGTTGATGGGATAATTCTTCCAAAAAATTTTTTTAAGTATTTATTAATACATAGAATTGTCAAGTTTATATGATTCAACAGAAAATTTAAAAACATGGTATATAAAAAGTTCTCTTTAACTTGTAATTATTTTAATCTAATACAAAAATACTAATGCATTAAGTGCTGCGTAGGAAAGTCCCGATCTAAATTTTTCTAGAAAAAATATCCAGTTACGGAAAAGGCTCTCTCAGAATCTGTTACAGTCGGTTTCGCTGTTTATAGTCCATTATACAGCAATTCAAGATTTTCTGGTCTCTTCAAAGTTACCTTGAGGACGTTAAATTCTCGCTTTAAAGTGCTGTCATGAGGTGATAAGCCCACATGTTTAACGTTGGACGCGTTTGAAATTTATGAATTTAGTTCGTCACGTAATTCTTTTTCTGGTTCAATTTGGGATGCGAATTCTTTACACAAAATGTCGTCTTTATCCTCCACTTGTATCCAACTTTATGTGAATTTAATGTAACTTTTAATTTTAATGCACAATGTGTTTTCTTAAATAAATTTTGAAAACTGATTTCACAAATCTATAAGAATTTAAAAAATAATATGTGAAAATTCAAATTTAAACGCTTATCTTATATTGAATGTTTAAAAAATTTAAGTTGCGGATATCTGTAAAATATTGGAAGGATATCGGATATGGTTAAGAAAAAACCCGTCTGTAACGGATACGGATAATACGGATATATCCGTTTTCGAAACCCTATTGGTACTGAATTAAAGATGACATTTGGCACTTCGGTTGAAGCTAGAAATTTTTAAATTTACGTAAAATAAGAAAATTGTAAAAACAGGAACTCTCTCTCTCTCTCTCTCTCTTTATATATATATATATATATATATATATATATATATATATATATATATATATATATGTATATATACACAACGTGAAGAAAAACAACAAATAGCTTTAGTGGCCATGCGCTAAAGCAGCCATTAACCACAAAGAACGAATATATCATTTATCTAAAGTTTGCTAATACTATAGCCATATGCATGGCGCAGCCTAGCAGCTAACACAAAAAGAACAAAAAAACAGGTGCATTAGCACCCAAAGATAGAAATGTAGGTGAATGAACACCCAAAAGACAAAAAGTCAAGCAAATAGACTGAAAAAAGTCAAAAAGATATCAAGAAAATCATCTGTCTTTGCTTGGCTCATCAGCCGTGGGTAAAGCAAGGAAACATAATCAAACACAAGTGGTGTGTATATATATATATATATATATATATATATATATATATATAGATAGATAGATATAGATATATATGTGTGTGTGTGTGTTAATCGCTTCTAACTGGCGTATAGTCGAGTTCCCTCATAGTGCAGTCTTGTCTGGAGGACGTGAATGATAACACATTATTTCGCAATTAAATATTTTGCGTAACTTCAAATGTGTAGGACACCTGAACACACAGTTATTTAGCCCTTTTCCGCGATCTCTCAGCTCGCAACATACCTCCTTTCAGCAACGCGTTTTCTCGACTTCTGCGCTTACTCTGTATATCCCGTAGTTTACCACCGCTGGAGGACAATGCCAGACTTATATAATCAACTATAGTGGTCTGAATGGTGCTGCCATCTGCTTAATTTCCCGATAACTATTTGTTTTCATTTGCGTTGAAAATTTAAGTCGTGTGATATATATATATATATATATATATATATATATATACATATACAGTGATTTCCGCTTATAAGAATCACGTTTGTTATTACTGTTTTTGATTCTTATAAGCGGTTGATTCTTATAACCGAAATTTAGGTTTTTGGACTGGAACACACACACCTATATATACATATATTAGATAATTTACCATAAAATACTCTTTAATTTACATTAACTATCTTTTATTAAAATTTTTTTTATAGTTTTAAAAATAAAACTTAATTTTTAGACCTATAAGTAGATACACATGATTATAGTAAGAGAAGAAAGAAACACAATATTTGTTACAAGTTACAACATACCTGCTTAACAGTTTTAACATTTCAACTACAGGAAGGGAGCAAGAAAAAGTTTTCTACTGTAGTTTGACGTAATGAAGTTTTCAGAAGGCTGTTTATACCTCTTTCAATACTTATAGTCTCAGACGAAGATTTACTCGGACGGGTAAAGTTGCCCCCGGGTCAAGCTAATAGGACAGTGTTGTGGTAAAGCGTTTAAGGGGAAACGATTATGTTATGTCTAATAAAGAAAGGGGTGAATTTTACGACTATATTCCATCCCATCTTATCAATCTTTCTTTAAAAAAAAAAACGAACTTCGTGCCTTTTGAGGGTTTAAGTAGGTTTTTTGGAAAAATGGAAGTAAAGCGAAGAGTGTAAACTGATTCTTAAAACCGGTGGATTGATTCTTTAAAGCGAAAATTTTAACATGGAAATAATTCATTTGTTTTTGTTTTCGCGATATTGATTCTTATAAACGGTTGATTCTTATAACCAGTGATCACTATAAGCGGTGGTTACTGTATATATATATATGTATATATATATATATGGTGATCAGAAAGTCAGTATACATTTGAAAAGTAATAATTCATGGAATAATGTAGGTAGAGAGGTAAAAATTCACACACATGCTTGGAATGACATGGGGTTTTATTGCAACCACAAAAAAAAATTCAAAAAATGGCCGACAGATGGCGTTTCATGTGATACAAAAAGCAATAATTAGCATAACAAATTATGACAACCTTTGAGTTTGACACCTCGGACCCCCAGACCATTAAGGTCCATCGTTCATAATACATCTGAAGACCAGTCACTACGTAGCAAGAGCCTGAATACGCAGTAGAGGGTTAATTTCCAAAGTTCGGTGGCATTTTCCATTGCTGTGGGGCTAGAGGATGCCGAACAAACAGTACAGATCTGTCATCCACTCAAGGCACCCCCAGCCACCAACAAATTATGACAAAGCAAAGATTATGTTCTTCAGAACAAATGCTGAACATTTCGACCGCCATTCCTCATCAATAGATGTAGTCGAGGGACAATGTTGTGAACAGCACTGCACAACATATATCTATTTATGGTGAGACATTGGCGTTGGATGTTGTCTTTTAGCATCCCTATTAATGTCGGTCCATCGTGAACTTCAAAATCATTCTCTTCACCAGCTGCAATTGTCATAGGACCTTTACCCGTTCGAATGCCCTTCCTATAGCGATAGGATCGTAAAGCTGCAGTAGCAGATTCCCCATTCTGATAGTACGGATTCACTTACAGTGTCTTTTCTGGCAACGTCAACATGCTGCGATTGCTGGTGCATCTGATTTCCTCTCTCATTACAGCTCCTTTTATACACGATTCTCATGCAGCGTCACTGACGTTTTGCTGTCCAGCGGCATCTGTTGGCCATTTTTTGAACTTTTTTGTGGTTACAATAAAACCCCATGTCATTCCAAGCATGTGTGTCAATTTTTACCTCTCTACCTACATTATTCCGTGAATTATTACTTTTTCAAATGTATACTGACTTTCTGATCACCCTGTATATATATATATATATATATATATATATATATATATATATATATATATATATATATATATATATATATATATATATGTATGTATATGTAATATATCCATTACATCTCGTTCTTAAAATGCAACCTGAAAAGGAAAACTAGCTCAAATTTACATGGCTGGAGCTAGACTCAGCCTGAAAGGAATTAAAATTTTGAAGCAGTCGTGTCGAATGGTTTTATTAGAGCGATAGTAACATCTGTCCATCTCAGACGACAACTCGGAGCGAAGTGTAATATTACCTTTCAACCTTACGCTCTAGAAGCGAGGTACATGTGCCTGTTGTTTTGAAGTGTCAGCGGAATTTGGGGCTGACGATGCGAACCCACGCCTTTCTCGAGACGTATACACGTGTAGAAATGCAACGTTTGCTGTTTTATGGGAAGTTCTGTTGCTATGGGTTTTTAAAGCGCTAAAGTAATGTTACTGGGGATTGGACTCAGGAAAGGGAATTTAAATGATAGAATGGAGGGCCTAATATTTAATTTATTACATATATATATATATATATATATATATATATATATGTATATATATGAATGTGTCCAATGTTTTATAAATCATTTACCCATGATAATAATTTATACTGCGACAATTTGAACACAGACCGCTCGTAGATTTACCGCTCGTATAACTGATGAAAAATTAAATTTTTATTACCATGACAACTGCGTTCTACTATTCATTCCTTTTGCATTTCCAGAATGAGGTATGGGATCCAGAATTTTATTATTCTATTCACGCACATTTCGGAATAATTTGAGTTAATTTTCCTTATATTAGGTAAAAAATTATTATCGTATGCATAAAAAAATAAAATTTTTAAAAGCAAGCATACAGAGAATTGGTCTTAAGTGCCCCAGATAAAAGTTTCAATCTATCCCATAGAGGAACATAGATCTAAGACATGGGACTTACACACTAATTGCGTTTACCTTTCAATCAGACCTCTATGGGCTCAGACTATCTAGGAGAGCACTAGCATAATAAGGTCTTTTACAACATAAAGAGCCGGGCCAGTTGATGGCCGAATATCTAGTGCAGGGGTGCACAAACGTTTTTCGACTGCGACCTACATTCTTAAAATACGTAATAAAAAAATCATTCCACTCAAATCAAAATTTTTCGGTTGTAGCATTTTAACTCTTTGTTAGTAGTTTTAAAAAATTAGGAAAATGCAAACTAAATAAAAACATAAAAAAAGATATAAGCAAATTTTGAATAAATGCTTTAAAAATCATTGAATTTTAGGTATGTATTTACTTGGCATATTAACAATAATATAAATTTCTTGCTTACATTGTGCACTTGTATTTGGCCAATCTCATGTGACTAGTATCTACATCACATTTAGATATTAATACGCATTTGTATAAAAAATATAAATAATAAAAAATTACAAGATAAAAAGAACATTTTATATACCATGTTTTTAAATTTTCTGTTGAATCATATAAACTTGACAATCCTATGTATTAATAAATACTTTTTAAATTTTTTTTGATTAATTATCCCATCAACTTGAAAGAAAATGAAGTTAATTGTAAGTTAACTTGCATTTAACTTTTCGTTACCGTTCTGGCCGATAGATGGCTGTACCAGTCTACAAAACAAAATTAACTGAAAATGAATTCAATACTGCTTAAAGATGGCTGAAAGTATTAAAATAATGCATTGTCATCGTGTTCTGAGCTATTTCAAATGTCTAGCTAGTCGGGAAGTTAATTAAAAATCGATTGCAAGATTTGTACCGGACAAACACACAAACACACAAACACGAAAGCGAGTTAATAAGAACATGGTAAAAATAGGATTAAACAATTCAGTACCATATGAATTTACTTGAAACTACGCAAGACCCCTCAAGGATTTTTTTTCTTTTTTTTTTAGAAAAGACAGAGAGGTGGTCCTCAAATTAGTCATATTTTAGTTTCATATCCCCTTAAGCCAGTTTAACCCTACATTCGCTGGATGAAACCCCGAATCGTGTTCTACTTATTCCGTTAATTTTGGCGACGCACTCTATTATCGGGTCGAGTTGAATTCACGGAGCACGTCAACAACAAGAAACATCCCAAGTAACACGCATCGTTGGCCCAAAAGCAAATTTTCGTTACACCGTTGGCGAGCGATTACTGTTGGCAGAACTCCTAGAAAGAAATATGGGCCAACTGCAAAATTTTTATGCTGGGGCAACAATTATAAAAAATTGTTGTCCAAACTGCAGATAAATGATTTGTGTCAACAATTGTAAAATGCTGATTTCCCAACTGCAGACGAGAATTGAACTGTTCTCCCGGCGGTTGGGCTAACTAACAGCCGTTGGGTGAGCTGCAATGCCAACATCTAAAAAAGTCCTAACTACAAAACAAGAAAATATTGAAAACGATGATAGCAATTTGAACTATGTTAAATGTTCCTATATTTTCTGTATCTTTAACACTTTCCAAGAGACGAGTTAGGAAAATTGAGTTAAATTAATAACAAAGTAAGAAATTTATACCAAGAACTGGTAAGCAATATCATAAAAGTCGACAAATGACGGCACTTGTCCGTCTCTCAATTTAATATCTCTCAGCCTTTGAGCGGAACCACCAGAGGTGATGACGTCAGCGGTGTCTTTCTAGAATATTTGAGTAGGAATTTTAAGACGGGCTTTCCCGCGCTGAAAAAGTACAAAGGCAGAGCGATGGGATAAACGAAATAGGATAGACGGACTGTCGCAATGTGAAATGATATATATATCAAAAATGGTTAATATTGATTAGAAGACCAGCAAAGCCTCCAGCTCATTTATAGGAGCTGGAGGCTTTAATGATTGAAATAAACGATAAATAATTGAATCAAGTGTTTGTTGTTACTCGGACCACCATCACTGCACTGCAAAAGAAGGAACCATACGGATATATATTTATATATACAGTGGAATCTCGATCGATCATTCCCCGAAGGATCGTTTTCCCGTGCGCATCGTTTATTTCATCCAGTCCCGAATAAATTCCATAGAAAACAAGCAAAAACAGACCGCATGGATCTTTCCTCAATCCATCGTTTTCCCGCAATATTCGTTCAGAATATCGCAGCTTTACATTAATTTATCGAATCGATCGTTTTTTCATAATAACTGAACCTGAAATATAAAAATCTGGATTGAGCTAGAAGGACGCTCTGATTAAACAATGAGCAGAACATTTGAGATGCACGGTATCGTATTTTTGTTCTCTCTTGTTTAGCTTGGTTTCGCAGAATCGTACCACTCCCATTATTTGTTCGTTGGTGTTCCTTAATTCTTTAGCCCCTGAAGTATCCTATTTTCGGAAACTCATTCCAAATTCTCCGACTATTCTACATTTCTGTTCTTATCAGGAATGGCTCACAGTCAGCCGACCTGAGCGGTTCCTGCCGTCCTCTGGCTTTTCTCTTGGCTTTGGGATGGAGGCACCCAGGTGTTTGGTCTAGGGTGTGAAAAGTTTCTGATTGCTGCACTCTTCACTGGTCCGTAAGGGTTTCACCCGGATGCAGAACTTCCTGGTGGTCTTATGTCGGACCCCATCCAGTGCAATGAAATGGTTCTAGTTACAAACGATTCACGGCTGCCGCTTCTTTATACTCTCACACAATAACCGATACCGAAAGGAATTACAATTTGCAACACAGAAAAAATGTTGTTTACTTGTGGAGAGAAAACCGCCAAAAAACAAACGAAGATTAAATACTTTTATTTCAATCAAAATTCCTGTGTACCTACGTCTATTTCTTTTTTTATTATTATTCTCTTCGATTTTAGTACAAATTTGTAATTTTATCTTCAGTTACACTACAGGTATGTATGCATTTATGTATATGAGTAAATATATTTTAAGGATATCAAACTTTAAGAAATGTTAATACTTTTTCGTATGTTCCGCATCTATCGTTTTCCCGCTTCCATCGTTTAGTTCAGTCGGTCCTGTCGAAAACGATAGATCGAGATTCCACTGTATATATATATATATATATATATATATATATATATATATATATATATATATATATATATATATATTGCAGAGTATTGCATTTCAACCTCCCCGTTAACAAAAGAAATTCTTCTATCTCGGCCTGAGAGTCATCAAAGAAACCGGACCACTCAGATGGCAAAATGCTGACGGCATTTCCCTTTGTTCATCCGATAGACTTGTTCCACAGAACGTTAGGAGGCCTCGGTCATTTTTCTTGATTTAGTTGGTCGTACAAACCGGGTGACACCGGTTGACGTCAGTTATAAATGACAGGATACTCCAGCTGCTTTTCATTCATGAACTATCAGTTGTTAAGCAGCATCCTGGAGGCGCCGCGTGCCTAAACAAAAGGGCTCGTGCCCTTCGCATTTACCGAAGCGGCCCTTTGAGGCTCTTTGAAGTGGCTTTGAGGACAAACTAAAAAGGCGGCCGCTTTAGACCCGGGGAAAATATTTCATTATCGCCCCAGGAAACCCATTTCCGTTGCTCACTTGTTCTAGATCATTCGAACTTTCCGGAGAGTGATGCAATATCCGGTGGAGGCTTTCCTATAAAAGAGAATGGACCTCTTGCCCGTGGCTTGCGTCTTTTGTTCCTGACCGTGGCGGATTCAGTGTGAGAGCAGCCGGGTGGCCGCCCTTAGAGGTACAGAGTCCCTTGTGACTGTTTGCAGCGACGATTAAGTTTCTGTAGGAGTAAACATACTCCGCTAATTTTGTTCGGAGACCAGTCTTCGTGGAAGTAGCCTTTGCTACCGTATTTACCAGTGAGGAGTCCCTTCTCCTTATTTTTATATTTTCATCGCTACCGGGTGCGTGCAGTGGTCACCACCGTGGATATTTTGGGAGCCCTTTTTCCCATCAGGACGAAGTGCCGTTTTCTTCATCATTGAAGCAGAGTCAGTTTCTGCTAGCCTAGCGGACTTCTTTGTTCTTACTCCGCCCCACGCCGATTAAATCGAGTGTGATTTCTTAAGATTACGAAGTTCATCTTGCATCTGTGCAGTGTACATATCTCATCATCATCAATTTTCTCAATAAATTGCATTTGTTTTGTTTAAGTATCGAGTGATGTATACCTAATGTGTTTAGTTCATCTACTGGTTGAAACTGCGAACCTCAGTTCGCTACAATATATAAAGAGAGAGAGAGAGAGAGAGAGAGAGATCCAATAACAACATAACCCTAACGGCCAAATACAACTATTGGCCACCTATGCTAATTAACGGTCTTTTAAATTTGGTCTAATAATTTCCCAATGGTCTTGTGTTAGTTGGGAATATTTCTTCTTCGAATGAATTTTATTATGCATTTAATAACAGAAAAAAGTTATTGAAAGGACTATGCTCCAGAGGTATGTTGCTTCTAAGAAGAACGTATCTTTCTGAATAATATTGCTTCTAAGAAATGTATTATTCCTCAGTTCCTTTTTGTATCTTTGTTAAAAGCGATATTCGCGTTTCCTGAAAGTTTAAGCCAGTAAATAGAAATATATTCGTTTTTTTTATACTAAAAATCAACTTACGATAAAGCAATACAAGATGTAAATTTCTCTCATGACTTCGGGGAATCGTATAATTCCAGGATTAAGCAACAATCTTGGATTAAAGCCAAGTTTACTAGAAACGTGTCTCACAAGTTTTTAAAGTTGTTTTCAGAAAAAAAATAAACGAAGCAAATAAAAGAATTATTATGTATTTCGCTTTTCTCATTTTAGTAAGGAAAATAGAATGTTATCCATTTTACTCTGAGTTGGTTAAATGCAATATTTTTAACAAAGCTCGACATTACATCATGGAAGCTTGCCAAACGACAACAATCTTAAACGTGACGCGAAATCAAACGATGAAATTTCATGGGCTACAGTTTTGAAATGATCACAAATACTGCCAAGAATTTAAATTATAGCAGAAATCTAGCAAATTAAAAGTCAAATACAAATTGACAATATCAAACCAGGCATGTTTGAAAAATCAAGGGCTACTGCAAGTCCAATTCCACTCCTAAATATTTTTATTCATCAGTGAAAATTTGGGATAGGGGAAACAAAACACAAGCATGTTAGTGTTAAAAGGGTTATGTCCCAATCAAGGACTTAACACTCAATAACAACAGCAAAATGATTTTTGTCATATCAAAATTATAATATAAAAATTCATCATATCAAAAGTATCATATCAAAACTCATCCTCAAATTGTCTTAGCGGTTGTTGATACCCGATGCACTTAATTTGTCAAATAAAATTCACACATTTTAACAATTATAAAATAATATTTATTAAAATACTTCTTCATATCTAGGAGAGAGATGACGGAGGTGTTCCTTAAACCCGGCTGCTCACGAGTCTAAAAATGTATATGTAAGAATGCAATTATAACATCACTTTCAACCCTAAATTCGTACAATGGACCTTTCTTGCGGTCAGAATTGTCATTAGGTCAGCAAACACCTTCGTCTCAGTGCCATATACAGTAACTGACAATTTAAATTAACATTGTAAAAATAGGAGACAGGCAAATAAGTATAGTAAAATTATAAAACCGCAATAAGAATATAATACAGAAATATGACACTATAAGACTACATGACCGTTATAAAAAAGTGAGATTTCCCAGTAATAACATTTAAATATATAACCAAAATTACAGTTTGAGACTGACAAATAACTATATTTGAAATTCATAACTATAAAATTAATATGAGAAAGGAAAATAAAAAATATATATATTTTTTTTACTCTTATGGGAACTAATAATTATACGTGAGAAAATTACCTGAGTGCATAATTAACTTTACTGTTTTCTTAATTAATTATCTTGTTTCAAAAATGTTTGTTAATGGAAGCATTTTCCTTATAAAAGGCGATACAAAAGAATTTATGACAATAAATATTTAATTTATAAAAGATCAAACATTATATTAACTAATATAAATAAACAAAATACCTATATATATATATACATAAAACAGTTCTATAACTGACTGACATACAACGCACGGACCAAACCGCTGGACCTAAAGGGTTGAAATTTTGAGAATTTTTAGAATTTAATTTATTAAATGCTGATCACGTGATTTCTTTTTCTGGTACTTTAAACAAATTTATCGTCACGTGCATAGCAACTAAATACACAAAAAATATTTTTTTTTTTGCTAATGCGGCAAACGATTGGACATTATTCCAAAAAATATTAAAATACAGTAAAAGATATGTTCCTCAAACTGTACTATATTAACTGTACTATATTCTTTAATATGTCTTATTAGATTTAATTTGAATATTTTCTTCTACATTATTTTGTCTATAAGAATATCCCTTACAATTTTTTATAAATATATTTTTTTGTTTTTTTTACATCAATTGTATACATTGTATACATTGATTTATTATAAATAAATAAATATATATATATATATATATATATATATATATATATATATATATATATATATATATATATATATATATATATATACAGGGTGTCCATAATTAAAGTCCCACTTTTAAAAGGCTGCATTTCCCCATTCTTCCATTATATTCAGTTCAAATTTGAAGTCATTCTGACCAGTGGTTCTTTTTTTGCAGCCTTTTGAACGTGGGATTTTAATTATGTAAAACTGTATATATTTTTTCTTATAGTGTATAAATATTTTAATGAATTATATATTCTCCATTTTGGTCCTTTACTCTTTTGCCATCTTTCTTGCAGAAGCATGATTCCATACACATAAAACTTCTGATCTTTGCTGGCAAAAAACTGATCCCAGTCAGTTTTGACGTCCTCATTTGAAGTAAAGGTTTTGCCGCTTAAAAAAAGTTTTAGAAATCGGAACAAGTAATAATCCAAAGTTTCCAGTTCTGGAGAATATGGTGGTTGTAGTAGTACATCTCATCCAAGCTGTAAAAGCTTTACCAAACTTGTATAAAATCTCGCATGATCCTGGCGTAACACTATAGCTTTTCTATTGATGAATTCCGGACTTTTCTGTTTGAGTAAATCATCAATTTTCTCCAGTTAATGACAGTACACTTCAGAAATGATCGTGGTATTTTCAGGTAGAATCTCAAAAAAAAAAAATTCTCAAGAAACAGACGGCATCACCTTTCTTTGACGAATATCGATTTTCGAAGGGCTTTGCGTGGGTTCATCTTTTTTTACTCCAAGATCTCTTGAGTTTAACATTATTGTAGACCAGTGTTCCCCTACCCTTTTATCGCCGTGGACCGGTCAACGTTTGATAATTTTACCCCGGTCCGTTGACGGGGGGGGGGGAGTTGATTGTTAATATTTTAGATTGTTTTGATTTAATAATTTTAATTTAATTGTACTTAAACATGCCTTCAAAATAAAGTACAGTTACACCAAAAAATTAATATAAAGTTACGTAACACTAGCGGCCGTCCCGACTTTGTCCGGGTTGAACAAAATATTATACCAATAAATTTCCAGTTGATAGCCAATAAATTGTAAATCTTTTTTTACCTTAATAATAACCTAAATAATACCTTAAATTAATTTTATGTTAGTTAATAATTAAAATAAATTTTTTAAAAGAAAAAGGCGTGCCGGAGAACGGCTAGGTTCGAACCGCTAGCGTCAGAACAGAAGCCCACCGTGAAGCACCACGATAAGGATCGTTGAAATCTTCGGAACAAAAAGCGGTAGAAGACAGTAGCGGAAACAATGGAGATTGTTAGGATTAAACCCCTAACTTTATTTCTACTGATCAGATATACATATTATATAGCCTATGTCCATCTGGAGTAATGTACCTTTCAAACAGTGAAAGAATTTTTCAAATAGGTACAGTGGTTCTGAAGATTACCCTCCACGTACAAAATCGCTCTCTCTTTATATATAAGTATAGATAGCACCACGCTAAGGATCGATTGAAGACTTCGGCACAAAAAGCGGTAGAGGACAGCAGCGGTAACAATGGAGATTGTTAGGATTAAGCCCCTAGATTGTTAGGATTAAGCCCCTAACTTTATTTCTACTGATTAGATATACATAATATATAGCCTATGTCCATCTGGAATACTGTACCTTTCAAACAGTGAAAGAATTTTTCAAATAGGTACAGTGGTTCTGAAGATTACCCTCCACGTACAAAATCGCTCTCTCTTTATATATAAGTATAGATTTTAACTCACTAGAACGCTAAATCAATGAGAACCCTGAGTTTGTTTCTTTGCAACGAGAGAACTACACCACAGTAAATAAAATGGAAATAATTTAATATTCCTTAGGCGGCCCGATACCATTTGATCCACGGACCGGTACCGGTACGCGGCCCGGGGGTTGGGGACCACTGTTGTAGACATTCCATTTCTCGTCCCCAGTGCTGATTCGCTTCAAAAAAGGGATCCATTTTCTTGACGTTTGAGAAGCAAATCGCACAGACGCCAATGCGACGGAACGAATTTCTTTCCGTAAGAACATGTGGAACCCGTATGTCGAGTTTTGAAATTAAACCAAGGCGTTTAGCGTGATCGTGAACGGTCAAATTCGATAAATTTAATCTCTTAGGGATCTCACGAGTTGTTATTTGGCGGTTTGCATCAATCAATGCCTTTATTTTGCCTTCTTCAGCTTCAACTGGCCTTCCAGAACGTGATGCAGCTTCAACATCAAAATTGCCGGAAAGAAATTTTTACAAACCAGTTTGGACACTGGCGTTCTGTCAATACATCTCCATAACATCAAATAATTTTTTTTCTTGCTTGAACAGCATTTTTATGTTTTCGACAGTAAAAAAAGTAAAATATGCAGAAAATGCTGCTTTCGACTTTCCATATTTGATAGGGCACCAAACAAAAACTATTACGCAGAATCAAAAAAACTTTTTCACAAACAAGCCTTGTTGCCAGCTGCCATTATATCAGCCATTATATCAGATTAAAAAATACAATTAGTGTTAAAAAATTTAATTAAGCCCTCTGTTGGGAAAAAATGAAATTACTTTCCGAAGCACCCGATATTAATACTTCAAAGAGTTTCGATTTCTTTAAAAGGTATGCAGCCATGACAATATATGCCCCTTAATAATGTGCCTTGGTTACTAATTATTGCTATAAATAATATTAACATTTCGTTGGCTTGATGAATATTTATTTATTTAAATCAATAAAAAGATTTTGTGCATAGAAATGAAATAAAGTTTTTTATTTAGAAATTACTTTCTGCCTGTTTAATGGAGAACTTCAAGTAATTAAATCTTACAGTGCAAAAAAATTCAAGTAATTAATTTAAGTAACAAGAAAAGAAGTTATTCTATCACGCTGTTGTAAACAGATTTTTTTTCATGGAATCAAACGAGGGTTATAGTTCGAAATTATGGAAAATTATTGAAACAAACAAAAATGGGGTAATGGGTTTTTAATGCCAAGCACAAGGCTTTGGGAGTGAAAACATTAAGATTTTAAGTAATTAAAATAAACAAAAAAAACTTTGTTATTTTGATGCTTTATTGCCTTTTGTGTATACGTAATATTTTTATGACTTGATTATTTTTTCCCGTTATACATATTAATGAAACGTTTAAGAACCATGGTCTTATTTTTACATCGTAATAGGAAATTTAAGTTCTACGAATTCCAAGTAGATATATTTTGCACCCTGACTGTTTGAATTAACCGATGTACCGGATTTAAATTCTTGTTCAGTTTTACGTAGTCACGAAAATTTTGGCTTTTCTCTATAACGTGCATTTACCGATGAAAAAAATAATTTTGCTTATTCTTTAAGATACTAAGGCCTTATTTGCAAAACTGAGCCATCTCGACTCTAAATAAAATGGAGTTAGCCTCACTTTCATGTTCATACAAGTAATTTCTATCTTATTCTGAAACTAGCACATCTCCAGCTTATTTCTGCTGCCAACAGAGGGCATAACATGTCAGACTTCAGCAGTCATTTTTCAGCACTCATTAGACTTTAAGACTGTTTCTCAAAATTAACATAATTACAAGATAAAAAGAACTTTTTATACACCATGTTTTTAACTTTTCGTTCCTGTCCCGGCCGATAGATGGCTGCACCAGCCTACAAAACAAAATTAACTGAAAATGAATTAAAATCTGCTTAAAAATGGCTAAAAGTATCAAAAGAAAGTATTGCCATCGTGTTCTGAACTATTCTAAAAGTTTCAAATGTCTACCTAGTTGGGAAGTTAGTTAAAAATCGATTGCAAGGTTTGTACTGGACAAACACACAAACACACAAACAAACAAACAAACAAACAAGAAAGCGAGTTAATAAAAACATGGAAAAGAATGGAGTTGGCCAACTATTCAAATAAGGCCTTCATATCTGCCTATGTTGAGTGGCGGTTTTGGCGCAGTATTTAGAAAAAAATTTTATGACTGTCTCAAAAGCCAATCTTTTAAGATTCTAAAACTGCTTTACTTTTATTCGTACCATTATTGGATGCGAATTTATAGCCAATTTAATAAATGGAAAGCGATATTAAAAGACCGGAAGTAGCATCTTTAAATGCATTTTCTAGAAAACTCCCTTTTCAGTCAATTTTGGTAACGAAAAGGGTAATATCTGAAAAATAATTTAATATACAGAGTGATTCAAAATGAATATAGCGATCACAAACGGCTATAACTATTTAATCGAAAATAATTTATTGATAAGAATTACACATAATGTAAAGGTAAGTTCAAAATGTAGTTTACATACTTTATAAATGATCTATGCGACTCCCCTTGGTCACACAGTCAACACCTAAGCGGTAGTCCATTTCACGCCATACATTCTGAAGAATATGTAGAGTCACCATCGCAAGCGCATTAGAAAATGATTTAAAATCATTTTAACAATTAAGAAAAAATATCGAACTGATAGAATTTCCAACTGGAATTTACAAGGATGCGTCATAGGCAAAGTTAGATCGTAAAAAATGATGACATAAAAGAATAACGATGAACGAAGCGAATCTACTTGTGAAACGATAAATTTATTTAAAGTACCAGGAAAAGAAATTACGTGATCAGCAATTAATAAATTAAATTCTAAAAATTAATCTTTAAAAATTCACAAAAAAATGAGAAAATAGAGGTAAAGGTTTGAAAGAGATTTCATTTCAAAGGAATTTTTATGATCTTTCTCGTGATATACATTTTATAACCCTCAAATTATTATTTTAAATGCAAACTTAAAAAAAGTTACAAAAATAGCTTAAATATTTAATTTAAAAAATCTAAGAAGATTTTTTTCAAAAATCTTTCTTAGTGCACCCCTACACCATAAGAAGAATCGCCATGCAAAATTTCAGCCCTTTAGGTCCAGCGGTTTGGTCTGTGCGTTGTATGTCAGTGAGTGAGTCAGTCAGTCAGTGAGTGAGTGAGTCAGTTACGGAACTGTTTTATATATATATAGGTTACAGGAAATCATGCATTATATCAGTGAAAAAATTTCGGACATCTGATAAATAGCCTTATCGTAATATAAATCTTAAGCAAATTGAAAAATAGTCAAAGAATTTTGTACGTGACTTATTGTGTCACATATTGCTGGGCTATGATTTCTAATTTTATGCATCCTGTTCACACTGAACACAAAATATCTATGGAGTAAAATCATGATGAATATTTCCCTAAACGAATATCACTTATACATTGTGTTCGAATAGAACGAATTCTTATCTTAAATCAACACTGATAAACAAACACAAAATCAAATTAACTTCTAGAAATGAATGCCCCATATGCACGACCGAACGGAATCGATAGCTATTGATCAGGGGATCCTGAGCGTCAGGTTGGAAACGGAAAAGTGAATTTGTTCATTGCTGTGTTTGACCATGCATTGAATATTCATTTACGAGAATGCACTGCATTCCGTGATGTGATTTATTTTCATAATTAAAAAGTTGTCCTCAGCTTTAACAACTCCTTTCGCTTCAAGTATTCCTCTTGTACAAATGAACGCTTCCCGAGATGAACTTTAATTCTGCTAAGTGTCTGTTGAGAGAAAGCAATGTAATTGTTAACCGTGAGTATTAAAGCAAGCTGTTAAAACTACATTGTTCCAGGCAGAAATTTTATGTGCATAAAAAAATACATGTAATGATATAGCATATCATGATATTTCTATAGAAAATATAAAGAAATAAATAAGTAAACATACATACATATATATATATATATATATATATATATATATATATATATATATATATATATATATATATATATATATATATATATATATATAGAGAGAGAGAGAGAGAGAGAGAGAGAGAGAAAGAGCGAGTGGCAGTCAGTATTGGATCAGAAAAAAAGTGTCCGTTTTGAGGTGTGGTCGTGGTAAACAGGTCTCTTCCATTACATTGTCTCTATGGAGTCTGGAATCGGATCTGAACAAAATATGGCCGTTTTGAAGGGTGGCCGACTATTGAAGTGTCACTGTGTAGTATGTGTATACTCGTACAGTCAATAAATTCGGGGACTTTATTTACTACAACAACGAATACACTTACAAAGTCTTCTGAACACAATCACCTTCAAAATAATGTCCTTCGGCAACTATACATTTCTGCCAGCGATGATACAGCTTCTGGAAACACTCCTGGAAACCGTTGCGTGAGAGCTGTCGTAAAGCGGTTGTCGCTGTTGCCATCACTTCGGCATTTGCAAAGAGCTTGCCCTTGATGCGATCTTTCAGTTTCGGGAACAGGTAGAAATCGCAAGGAGCGAGGTCTGGAGAATACGGGGGAAGTGGCAGAACTGGGGTGCCGTGTTTAGAAAGGGTTTGTTGCACCATCAGGGATCGGTGCGCCGGGATATTGTCATGCAACAACATCCACATGTTGAATTTCCAAACATGGGGACGTTTACCACGGATTGCCTTCCGGAGACGACGAAGAACCTGTACATACCATTTGTTGACGATGTTGCCTTCTGTTTGGCGCAGTTTGTCCTTTCTGGACCTTGCGCCAATAAACTTCAACCAACCGAACAACCACTGCTCCTACCCGTTGGATGTGCGCCTCCGTTTGTGAGGTCACTGGCTTTCCACTTCGCGGATAATCTGCAACAGCGTCTCTCCCATTTTTAAACAAGATGTACCATTTGAAAACTTTCGATCTGCACATAGCTTCGTCTCGATACGCTTTTTGCAGTAACCGTAACGTTTCTGCAGTGGTTTTTCCTAATTTAAAGCAGAATTTAATGTTGGAACGTTGCTCCAAAAAGGACATTTTGTGACATCGGCATGATAGGCTGACAGTCTGCAGCCAAATGGTGAGCTGCTAGCCTTAGCAGTTGTGCTAAGCGTCATGTGACGTCTCACGCGTACGCAGATAACCAGACTTGCAAACCACACCGTTATTTCGGTTCCCCCACACACCGGGCATGAGGGGGGAGGGTAGTCCCCGAACTTATTGACTATAGTGGTATATATATATATAAATATATATATATATATATATATATATATATATATATATATATATATATATATATATATATATATATATATATATATATATATATATACACAAACTGCTGGCCATTAAAACTGCAACTCCATGAAGGAGGGATGATACAAACGTCAAATTATCCTGGAAGGAAGAAGATGCTAAGATATGCAAATGTATAGCAATTAAGCGCAATCGATCGACGCAAGAGGGAGAAACGGCATTTCAAACTCTGTATAAAAGGAGAGTTACGCAGCGGGTCTCTCATTCGTAAATTGTATTTGAATGTTGGTTCTTTGTGAGAAGATCGGGTTATGCTTCGTATAAGAAAGAGAAACGGCAACCAGCACGTGTCGGAATTCTATAGCGGCAGGATCGTAGCCTAACTATAATGCGGATTATCGTTCTGCGATATTGCTACTCGCAATGGTCGGAATCCAACTACTGTCATGCGAATATGGAATCGATGGGTTCAGGAGGGAGGGTGATACTGAGCGTCATGCAGGATCTCAATGGCCTCCCACTACTAACGCCCGAAAGGACAGACATGTTGTCAGGTCGGCCTTGCAGGACCGTACAACCACATCACTGACATTGAGTCAGGAAATGGGCTTGTTTGCAGCATGGACAGTGCGACGACATCTGAAGCACCACGGACTGTCTGCACGTCGACCTTTATTGCGGCGCCCTTTGACACTGCAGAATAGAGACGCGCGGCGACAGTGATGCAACCAACGATAAAAAACTGGATACAGAAGTAGCACCACGTCGTCCTTTCAGATGAATCCCAGTTCTGCGTACAGCGTCATAATGGACGTGTCTGTGTCTGGAGGCTCAGAGGGGAACGCACCAGGCCTACTTGCATTGGATATCATCAAACGGTCCCTGCACCTGGTGTGATGGTATGGGTAGCCATTGGGTACACAACACGAACACCTCTTGTTCGCTTCGGCGGTAATCTGAACAGCCAGCGTTACATTTCTCAGATCTTAAGGCCGATGTCTGCGCCCTATCTTTGAGGCCTCGGAGATGTCAGTTTTCATCAAGATAACACAAGACCGCATGACGTCCATCGTATCCTGACCTTTCTCGGCACAGAGGGTGTTCGACTGTTGCCCTAGCCAGCACGTTCTCCAGATCTCTATCCCAATTAAAACATCTGGTCATAGGTTGCTGAGAGACTGGACAGCCACCGCTCCCCAACCACTACGATTGATGAAGTGGGGTATAGAATTGAAGCAGCATGGAATGACTTACCAATATCTGTCATTCAAGTCCAGTTCGAGTCGATGCCTAACCGGGTTAGAGCCGTTTTAACTGCCAGAGTCAGAAACTGTTAGTACTAATTTCAGACCCCATATACCCCCATATTCCCTACAAATCATGTTTTCTTCCTCCTATGCTGTATAGGTATAATAAGTAAAATTTTGTTATTTGCTTTTCTTTCTGGTGTTACAGTTTTATGATCCTAGTATTATGAGCCAATTGGCTGGTGAATCAGAGAGTAACTTACGCAGAGCATTTGAAGATGCTGATAAGATGGTTCCATCCATCATCTTTATTCGTGAGCTGGATGCCAATGCTCCTAAATGAGAAAAGTATGTTGGAAAAGATTTCAATTTTTTTTATTTGCAATGTCAAGCAATAAAAAACAGATAAATGTACAACAAGAAAACAAACAACAACAAGTCGAAATGTAAAGGAATAGGACGGATTCATTCCTGAATTCGCTTGCCTTCCATTATCGGCTGCAGAAATCCTCAGCTGACAGTGCTTCATGAATCTGGAGGCGGGAAATGTCCCCAACAAACAGTGCAGCAAAGGATTCTGTAGAATTTTCAAGCGGCTCAAATGTTTAGCTAAGCAGCCATGACGAGTTAGAAGCCGGATCATTCATCTTAGGAAAATATGGAATGAATGCGCTATTAACAACCCATAAATTATCCATAACTAATATATCAATATATTAATTATTGAAATTGAACTAAAACAAATGGAAAGAGCTAATGCTTTTAATTTACCCATAAATAAATATGACCATAGGACCATAGGAAGATTGGTCTAACTGCACTACCTGGACCACCCCCTCAAGTGCAGGCTTTCAGAAAGTAAGCAGCGGGGAACCATGATTGGACAGAAAGTAGAGAAAAAAAAAAGTGATTGGAGCGCTCAGGATCTTATAAATAAATATGAGTTTTTTATTTAAAAATTATATAAAATAAATGTTAAAGATTTTTGGTAGTTTGTTTACCGATAAAAATTTATAAGAAAATTTTAGATAAAGCTACCGAATCCTTGTTAGGAAAATCTGGAATGAATGCGATATTAACAACCCATAAATTATCCATAACTAATATATTAATTCTTGAAATTGAACTAAAACAAATGGAAAGAGCTAATGATTTTAATTGACCCATAAATGAACATGAATTTTTTATTTAAAAATTATATAAAATAAATGTTAATGATTTTTGGTAGTTTGTTTACCGATAAAAAAAAGAAAATATTTGATAAAGCTACCGAATCCTTCTTATGAAAATCTGGAATGAATGCGCTATTAACAACCCATAACTTATCATAACTAATATATCTATCTCTTAATTCTTGAAATTGAGGTAAAACAAATGGAAATAGCTAATGATTTTATTTTACCCATAAATAAATATCAATTTTTTATTTAAAAATTAAAAAATGTAAGTGTTAATGATCTTTGGTAGTTTGTTTACCGATAAAAAAAAAATGTGAGAAAATTGTAGAGAAAACTACCGAATCCTTGTTAGGAAATTTTGGAATGAATACACTATTAATAACCCATAATTTTTCCATAACTAATATATCATCTATTAATTCTTGAACCTGAACTAAATCAAACGAAAATAGCTAATGCATTTATTTTACCAATAAATAAATATGAATGTTTTATTTAAAAAAACATAAAGTAAATGTTGAAGATTTTGGGTAATTTGCTTACCGATATAAAATAAGAAAATTTTAGATAAGCTACTGAATCCTTCGTACGAAAATCTGGAATGAATGCACTATCAACAACCCATAACATACTATTCATGAAAAGTAAGACGTTTCAATAAAGAGAGGTAAATTTTTATTATTAATTTTTTTTTTCAATGCGGAGGTACTTTACGCGAAGACATTCACCTATAATTTATTTAAAAATTTTGTCTCTCGGTTTTTAGAGGATATTAAATTATTGCCGTCTAGGGTTCTTAAGTTAAAAGTTTAAAAAAAATTAATTAAAATAAAATATTTTTGAAAACACGCGCATTTCATCTCAGGTGCATTGCTAATTTCAGAAGATATAATTAAAATACTCCTTTGCTAATATTTTTTAAAACACGCACATTACATTTAGAATGTAATATATTAATAATGTATATATATTAATAATTACGTCATGAACAATTCTCAAAATTTGTCGAGAATAAAATCATAAACATGCATTATGCGTAGGCATCTATTGTGGTAAAATAATTCATGCGTTTTATGGAAAGAAACATTTATCTTACCTAGATGCAAAGAAAGTTGTCAAAACGCATTATCACAAAAATTATTAGTTCTCGTTTTGTTGAGCATAACGTCAAAATAATGTCAAAACACAGTAAATTTAGAGCTTTTTTTCGTCTGCCGTTCATCATGTTTTTGTATTATCATGGAATTGATAAATGACCATCTGCTTTTCACTTTCCATCAAAAACGTGGATTCCCATGGAACTTGTATAGTTGTATTTATATATATATATATATATATATATATATATATATATATATATATATATATATATATATCGTAACGGAAATTTTTATAGACAAAATAATGTAGAAGAAAATATTCAAATTAAATACAACGGTCAACAAATAATTTGTATGTTTAATATCCATAAGACATACAATTTTTGTTTAAATTCTTAAAAAAGTTCCATCTCAATGAGTCTAGGTGGTTAAATTTTATCGCTTAACGTGTGTTATTATATTTTGTCGATTTATTTCGTTGTTATGCACATGACTCAAAATTAATTTAAAGTATCACAAAAAGAAAAGAAACCATGTGATCGGCATTTAATAAATTAAATTCTAAAAATTAATTGTTAAAATTCACTAAACATCAAAAAAGGAAGATAACGATTAGAAAAAGATTTCATTTTAAAGGAATTTTTTTATCTTTCTCGTGATATAAATTTTATAACACTCAGATTATTTTTTTTAAATGTAAACTTTAAAAAAAAGTCTCAAAAACAGTTAAAAATTTTACTTTATGTATGTTAAATATATATATATATATATATATATATATATATATATATATATATATATAGAGAGAGAGAGAGAGAGAGAGAGAGAGAGAGATAGCGTGGAACTCAACATATTTAACAATGTATGCAGTTAATGCATACACGGTCAATGTATGCATTAATTGCATACATTGACCCTTGTATTTAATTTTAATGTACTGCGTAGCGAAGCACGGGTATTCAGCTAATATATATATATATATATATATATATATATATAGATAGATAGATAGATAGATAGATAGATAGATATAGA
Source organism: Dolomedes plantarius (assembly GCA_907164885.2). NCBI lineage: Eukaryota > Metazoa > Arthropoda > Arachnida > Araneae > Dolomedidae > Dolomedes > Dolomedes plantarius. The sequence continues at coordinate 54,920,899 of OU015490.1, forward strand.
TATATACTTATTTGTAAGTATGTGCGAAAGTATTTACAATACTAATTAAATGTTATTAACATATATCACTGCAATAAAGATATAATTTGTGTGAAGCTTGCTTCACTTGCTGTCTTTTGGCGGTTGGCATTTTGAACATCAGTAAGATCCATCATAGTGAAAACAAAATTTTCTCAAACGCAGCGTGTATTCAGAAATTTAATTAAAGATAATATAGACCATTTTATAAGTTATTCCTGAACTAAATAGCAAAAAAAAATGTGGATGGAACATTTTTAATTTAACTGATGTGTTTCAAATATTAAAATTTAAATCTTCGAAATTATTTTCAATATATTGATACCAAGTTTAGATCTTTGGGGACTGATCTTATGAATTATACAATCAAAACATATAAGAAACCATAAGAAATGAAATAGTTTTAAAAGTCCTCTATGCCCTTAAAATAACAATTTGTTTTTTATCTTCTCGCAACTAAAGTTATTAAAGGCAGAATTCTGGTGATTCTGTATAAAATTTTACAAAATGATATTAAATATTTCTTTCTTTTATTGATTTAAAATTAAATTTTTCGTAGAATACACTTTTGTTCAAGGTATAATTTGAATGGGGTGGTATCAAAACCACCTGCGCGACGTAATCTTAGAAAAAATTAACAAAAGGAATTTCACAGAAAATTATAATTAATATTTTTACTTATGCTAATCCCACTTCTGAAAAAAGGATAACTAATTTTACTCCCTAACAATATTTATATTCTGGATGCAAAGTACCTGAAGTTTTCAAAGTGTTTTACTTCCCGAGCTAGATATATGATGGTTTAATATTTCTTTTGTTTTGTTTACTTTAATGCCAAGCTAAAATTTTTAATTTTAAATATATTCAATATACTAAGGAAAATATATAATGTAATTAAAGAATTGTAAATATAATTATTTTAAATATGAGTTAAAAAGAGGAAAATAAGTAATTAAAAATACAAATTGTTTCCAAAATCAGCAAATAAAATCAGCAAAAAAAAGTTAAGAAATTACTAAAATACACAAAAAGAACAGAGAAAATTATTGTTTTGATTGAAATTAAAGGTTTTGCAAAATAGTGTTTATCTACATCAAGCCTGCTGTGGATTGTGAATTTTTGCTAATACCCTAATCAAGTTTTGATTATCACCTAATCAAATTTTGATACAAAAAGTTCTGCCTAGTAACTCAATTAGTTAGTCATTAGTTAGAGTAAAAACGATTGAAAACGTATTAACGGGGCTTAAAATGAGAAAAGAAGAGTAATTATTATTTTTGTTATATATCACCCGTTTTATCATTCGTATTTTCATACGGAATCATTAAAACTAGCAGCTGAAAATGAAATTTGGATAATGTAAAATTTATGTAAAATTGTAGCGATGCGAAATCGTCTTTGTCATCAAAATTCTTCATGAATTTCAGCTACTGATAAAGAATTTCTTTAATTATAGATTTATTTTTTTCTTTTTCAATCAAAAAAAAAATATTTTTTCAACAATTTAATAGTTTATTATTGTATTTTTTTCTCATTTGTGAGATTTTAAAGGGGTCCAGGACACAAAATTGTTCGAATTTTCGAAAAAAATTTTATTGCATTAAAAATTTGTGTGTTCTTTTACGCTTAAAATGACATTCAAATCATGTTTCTATCTTAATTAGAACAGGAGAAATTATTATTATTTTTCAACATTCTAGGCCGGGGGGCCGGAGTTGGGTTGGTGTGGCCTGCTCCCAGGGCATCAAGGTCCGTTGTGAAAACCACGGTGCTTGGTAACGGAGAGAGCGACTTTGATTCGCCTAGGGGAGTGTGATCCTCTGAGTGAATCACCGTAGCACCATCAAGGCTTCGGTTTAGGGATGCTACATTTACAACAAAACATCGATGTTTCGAAGCATCGATATTTAATATTAAAACATCGATGCTAATAAAACATCGCCCCGAAACCATCGATGTTTTTGAACATCGATATTTATGAACTTTAATTTTTTAAAACTGGTTTAGTAATCTCTAAGATTAATGTTACTTCGGTTAGTCATGGAGGGGAGGAGGGGGGTAATTTTACTCTCAGGTTGGGCTGACACAAATTGACAAAAACTTGGTTGCTAGAGTCAGCGCATATCGCAGAATTTCCATTACACATTTTATTACTTTTACCAGAAAATTGAGGAAGAAATTATTGCAATTCATTAACAAATCTTTTATTTTCAAATTAAATGATACAAAAGAAAATGACATATGTTTACATCAATTTGAAGTACTGATGCAAAACCAACGTATGGGGGAAAACTGAAAAAGCTTATTTTTTCTTTACTGTAAATAACAATTATTGGGGCTATTGGGGCACATAATTATTATTCATTGGTTGTTCATTGTCATTTGTCTCTAATCGTTCCCTCTTTTGTATTCGTCCTTTCCAGAATTCAGACTTACATTTACTAGGTGGGAAAATTATGCTACGTGGTTAATTTTTTTTTTATTATGGCACATTTCATTTTAAAAAAACATCGAGGCAACGTAAAACATCGAGCACAAAACATTGATGTTAAAAAAAATCGGCTTCAATAAATCGATGTTTTTATTAAAACATCGACATCGATGTCGCATCCCTACTTCGGTTGTCACCACTTCCACGTAGTCTCGGATGGGAACCGGGCGATGGCCCGGGCTAAGAGTGACAATGGACGTTGGGGCCTGGAGTTCCGCCATGTGGCGTTACACCTGTAGCTCCGTAAAGTCCTAAACAAAATCGTACCTGCGGTGGGATGATATCGCGCCCGAAGACGATAGAATCATCAGGTACTACGCTAGTTGGATACCTTAATTGGTGGGACGACGTAATACCGAGATCTTTTTCAACATTCTAATAGTAGCCAATAGTTGTTTAAACCTGTAAGTGCATTTTTATGCATGATGGGTTTTTTCCTTATATCTCGTCTTTAAATTGTTATAAGTCGAGAACCGTTAAAGATAAATGGTTTAAACTTGTAACATTATTTTAATTTTTATTCAGAAAATTAGAAAAAAAATATTTACTTTTGAAAATATGATTTTTTAAAAATAAGTTACATAATTGTTTTTGAAATTTTTAATCTAAATATTTTTTTAAAAATTAATATTTAAAAAAATGGTGGTACAAGATTAAATGTTATATATTTCTGTTTAATTAAATGAAAAAAAAATTGAAATTCGACAAATAATATTTCGAGTTATAACGATTTTAAATTACCCCACTTTTATTAAAAATTTTAAATTTAAAAATTTTTTAAAAACTTTTTGAGAAGTTTTATGATGTGATTTTGTTTACAAATTATATGGTTAACCATAACAAAAAATTCAAAATCTTAACTCAATAAATAAAAAAATTTTCAAATGTGTCCCGGACCCCCCTTAAATTCAGTCTCACGTTGCTTAAATGCGTCCTGTAGATTAGAGGTTCCTAATCGTCATTTGGCTCTACGGTTTCCAAAGCCCCTCAAATAATCTTGCGTAAAATGAAGGTGAGTCTTCAATAAAAACCAATGTTTATATAATATGTTTTTAATATGTCGGCGCTTTCGTTGTTGTCGTAATTGGAACATGTTCCTTTACGTGTTCGTTGGGTAAAACTCCAGACAAGAAATTCTTCACTTGAAATGCTCTAAATTTAGTAAACTTTAACAAACTTTACCAACATGTAAAACATAAAATTATCAGCATGCCGCTTAATTTACTGAAAGCGGATTTGTACTGGAAGGATACAGAGAAGCAGTGTGCTGTAAGGGAAGTGAATCAGTTCTTCAAAAAACTTCCCGATGCTTATATCCGGTTAAATATCGGTTCATTGATGTTTCTTCTTCTCGATCAGGCGAAGATATGATGTCGGTTCCTGACCGCCACAAATATAACAAGAGATTTGTTGTAATATTTTCCAGGGAAATATTTTAAAAATAATAACAATATCAATATTTCGAACATGAACTTTCTATATTATTTACTGGAAAGCAATCAGGAATTTAGAACTCTTCAAGAAAAAGACTGTTGTTGACTGAATGTTATTACTGAACTGAAATGTTAAAATGTTATTAGTTAAATTAAAAGTGAGCATTATAAATGAAAATAAAAGACAAAACCTTTGTGCTCGAGGAATAAACTGGAAATCCAACGTAAATAAAGCACAAATAGCAATATGGTGCAATTTTTCATACCGCCGTTTCGAAGCTGCAAAGGAGCTTCTTCATCAGATGGAAAAGCTCCTTTGCAGCTTCGAAACAGCCGTATTCTCATCAATCATTGTGGGAAAGTCCAAATTTGAAGCAATGTCTCTTTCAGTTGACAATATTGTAAGTGAAGTCAACCTTTCTTGACACACTCTCTCAAATAGGTGTTGATTAACCTTAACTTTGTGAACGATCGTTCACCACTAGTTACATATACTGGAATAGTCAAAATAATTCTCATGCCCTTTTAATAATAATTTTTATTAAATAATCAGTTAATAATAATCATAATACGTAAATAGTTTTCATTATTTATTTAATGAGGTTATGATTTATTAAATAATTATTTCCTCATAATTATATTTAAATTAAATTAATTATTAATAATTTCAAAGTCATATGCTCTCAGTATATGAATTTTCATGTTGTAAGAAAAAAAAAGTGGTCTCGAGTTTTGGGAATCTAACCGACAATTCTGAAGTGCCGCGTACCCGGTTCGTTCGTAAATATACACAATAATTTCCATCACAGTTGCAGCTGTGTGGTTTCGCGTTTAATACTCGAAACAGTACAGTGAACTCACTGAGAAAGAAGTATTTGTACTTTTCAAGTCTCTGAATTTCCGCGTTTGAACTCCGCTTCTTGATGACTGTAAACCCTTTGCATATGTTAACCCGCCGTGTACTTACAGTCACAAGACCCAGTTGTCAGTCAGTGAAGTATTTGTATATGCATCATGGATTCTCAAGCTTCGCTGGGCAAAAGGCCGACATCTTTCAATGTCATTCTTTTAACATTTCAATTAACTTTTGAATAAGATCCCATAGTTATACATTTTAAAGATTGCATAATGGAGAGGCCAGAGGTAGCCTAGTAGTGGCGCGTTGGCATTCGGTGCTGAGGGTGCTCGGATCGAATCCCGATATGTGCCATTAAATACCTCCGTGTCTAGGCTGGATATGGGCACTTTAAATCCGTAAACTGGAATTCCCTGCATGAGGTCAGACAGGGGAGGAAGGGTATGATCCCTCCAGATGTCGCCACTGGGGGTGCTCGGTCAAAGTTGAGGTGGCACCTGGCTATATGGGGCTACGATCCTTGTGGTGCTATTATAATCCGAAGCTGCACCCCTCACCTCGCTAGCCTATATGGACCTGGTCTGGAACACTTCCGGCCACGGAGGAGTAGAAACAACAACAACAAGATTACAAACACAACAACAACAACAACAACAACAAAATTATATACATTTTGACTGTTATGAATAGTGAAAAAGGAAATTAGTAATGTTTTTATTCCGGATGTATTGCATTCATTTTGTTAGAATTCTCTAGAAAAAATAACAAGATAAAAAGAACTTTTGATATACCCCGTTTTTAAATTTTCTGTTGAATTATATAAACTTGACAATTATATGTATTTATAAATAATTTTTAAATTTTTTTGTTGAATTATCCCATCAACTTGAAAGAAAATGAAGTTAATTGGAAGTTAACTTGCGTTTAACTTTTTGTTCCCGTCCCAGACGATAGATGGCTGCACCAGTCTACAAAACAAAATTAACTGAAAATAACTGAAAACTAATTTATAATTCTGCTTAAAGATGGCTAAAAGTATTTAAAAAATACATTGTCATCGTGTTCTGAGCTATTCTAAAATTTTCAAATGTCTAGCTAGTCGGGAAGTTAGTTAAAAATGGATTGCAAGATTTGTAAGGGACAAATACACACACAAACAAACAAGAAAGCAAGTTAATAAAAACATGGTAAAAATTCAAAATTTCTGTAAATGAATTGTCCGTGCCACAAACTAAACAAATATTTCAGTTCATGCAATACAATGTCTTGACTCCTACTACTGCTGGAATGCAGAATAAATTTCTTCTCCATCCATTGTTTAATCTGTGATTACTGAAATCAGACATTTGTTTCGGGTATGAATATGAACAGTGTCTGTATTTTCATAATAAAATGAATAATTGGATGTGACAAAGCATGGTTAACTTTAACTTCAGAGAAAAAATTTGAAAAGCATATTATAAGATACTTTTGTGAACATTTTGCACTTCGCTACTAAATATACAATTTGCATAGTTTGAAAATTTATACTATTCTATTCTCTTTTGTTTAATCTGTTTGAGACGTTCCTGATAAAATAATACATTAAATGGCACCTCGACAATTCCTGAGTTTGTAGAACAAATTTCTTTCATTTCGTCCTTTCTATGCAATCTCCTGGATCAGTTGAGGTATAATAAAAACAATATATTTGTATGGTCGGTTATGTTTAAGCACGGTGTGCAATAGTGGCTGGATAAAATTATTTGATGTTAGTTTAACAGTTCTATACTTCTATTAATGTAAATTAATTATTGATAATTATGTTTTAAAGTATAGGTTTATAAATTTTAGCTTTACAGTTATAAATATATATTTAAGACTTTCGAACCGCACTTGTATGTTAAACTAACATTTTGGTAAGCGCTAATTATTTTTTTTTAAAGTGTGGTGCGAGATCACATAGCTTTTCTATCACAAATAAACAAACACACACACACACACACACACACACACACACACACACACATATATATATATATATATATATATATATATACATATATATATATATATATACACACACACACACACACATATATATATATATATATGTGTGTGTGTGTATATATATATATATATATATGTATATATATATATAGTTAGTTATTTTCTTTAAATCATCATCTTTTAATTGTTATTCTTGAATATCTTTGGGAGATTTAGCAGTTACCGCAATTGAAACAGTTCAGTGTTCACAAGTGTTTACACCATGACAACATATGGGACGAGATAGCATAGCCGCCGTAAAATTTGCATTTCCAGGTATATATTCCATCTTCAGGTTAAAAGTCTGGAGTTGTATGGCCCACCTTGCTAATCTACCCGAAGGTGACTTCAGGCTCAAAAGCCATTTTTAGTGGTTGGTGGTCTGGGGTAACGATGATTTCTTGACATTCTATGTAACTCCGAAATTTGTTTAGGACCCACACAACAGCAAGAGCTACTCGTTCGGTAGTAGAATAATTTCGATCAGCAGCTGTTAACTGTCGACTAGCATACTCTATGGGATGCTCTTCTTCGCCTTTTCGCTGCAAAAGAACGGCTCCTAAAGAGTAATTGATTGCATCTGTACGAAGGATGTACGGTTTAGCGGCATCACTCTGTTTCAGAACGGGAGGTCTAGTTAGAAGTGGTTTCAAAGTTTGAAAAGAGTTCTCTTCTTCTGATCCCCAAGACCATGTCCTGTTTTTCTTCGTAAGGTTACTAGGAGGTCTAGCAACTTCTGAGAAGTTAGGAATAAATCGCCTGTACCACGAACACGTTTGGAGGAATGTGAGGTACTTGCTTTACGTTCTTTGTAAGAAGCATTTTCCTGATAGCAGATGTTTTCTCAGGGTCAACCTGCACTTCTGCGCTATTGATATAGTGTCCAAGGTACTTGTCTGTATGACTGGCAAAATTGCACTTATTGCGATTAGCATGTAGTTAAAGCAGCAAAAGTCTCCCCAAAACAGCCTTGAGGTCATCAAGGTGTTTCTCAATGGTTTCTGACAGGATAATAATGTCATCAAGGTATGAAAGGACGAGAATGTCATTTAGGCCACGACGAAATTGTCGATTAACCTTCGGAATGTTGCTGGAGCTGTATTCAGGCCAAAGGGTGTTCGAAGGTAGCGAAAAGTTCCAATTGGACATACGAATGCTGTTTTGTCTCTGTCTGAAGCACAGACACTCACTTGGTGGTAACTAGATTTTAAGTCAATAGAGGACAGGAGTGGTGTGTGCTAAGTTTCGTGCAGGGTATCATCCTTTCGAGGTAATGGATACGAATCTGGTTTTGTAATGTCGTTAAGCCTTCGGTAGTCAACGCACAGTACCGTACCATTTTGCTTTGGGACCAAAACCATAGGGACTGCATAAGGAGATTCACCCTCCTCAATAACTCCCTTCAATAGGAGATCCTCTATTCTGCTTTTAGAGTTTCCATCTTCGCAGCTGACATGCGACAATGAGGGGCCGATATTGGAGCATGGAGACCTGTGTCAATACGATGTTCAGCGAAGGGAGTTGCCTCTTCCCCTGGCTCAAAGACAATTTTAAAATCCTTCAAAAGTTTATTCAACTTTTGTTTCTGTTCCTTGTTTAAATGTCTCCCCTCTTCATCACACAAAAGCAAAGAATTTATTACTGCATCTCGTTCGAAAATTTCTGCATCTTGTTTCGGAATTCCAGATGGTGGGCAAAAGGTGTTTTCCAGAGAACGGAATTTTTTTTCTTTTGGTTTACCATTAAAATACGAACCTTGCCCCTGGATATCCAACATAATACCAGCATGACGTAAAAAGTCTATACCAAGGATGGTACGATTTCCTTCAGCCGATGGCAAGGAAATCAATACAGTCTGGACCATCTTCCCTTCTAACTGGATGTCTACGCGAGCTGTGTAAACGTTAGTATTAGCCCTATTTCAGCCAGCAAGGCACATGTTGAGGTACGTTGTTTCGAACAGTTTTCCTTTTTCTCTCAACAAACGGTAAAGTGTTTCTCCGGTGGGTGATACGCTCCGGTGTCAGGGCATGCCACTCCCCACATATCATTCATGTGGATATCTTCATTAGCGCTGCTTGAGACGGCTGTGTTGAACAGGGATATTAGCTCAACACTGTCAATCTGAGCCAACTGGGTATCTACAGAGAGAGAGCAAGTAGGGCATTTCGCTTTGATGTAACCTGGATTTCCACAACAATAACAGCTTAGTTGGGGACGATCATCAGAGGTAAAAGTTCTTTTAGGTTTATCTCGTTGACTTGTTCTATGGAAATTAGATATTTTCTTCGCAGGGTTTTCAAATTTGTTCAGTTTATGCCAGATATTTTTATGGTAACATATGGTTCTTTCTTCTTCACATCACTTCGAAGATTATCAAACATATCAAGCTTATCAGCCAATTACTTAGGGCAAACCAGTGTAGGCCAATAATCTAAGTAATGATCTTTAACTTCAGGTTAACTTTTTTTTTCATTTGGTCAGCTAGCATCAAATCTTGAAGTTTGCTAAAAGAAGTCACGTGAAGCTCTGTGAGCCATCCTTTAAATTAACTTTTTTATCTCAAAGATATTTCCAGGTACGATATGGATTCACAATGGATGTGTGGAAAACAGCTGTCTTAACTTCTCAGAATTCAATTTGAACCATTTGAGGAGAATGTTTCTTATATGCTCATAGTCTTTAGGTTAACTTCGTCTTTCCTTGAAACGATTTCTGCAATTTCACCAGGAACACTGGTGAGAAGATAAGTCTTCCACATTGATTCTGGTATATCTAGAATTATGAGCAGTCTTTTAAATAAGACAAGGACAGACCTATATCATCTTCTTTCGGGTTAAATTTGGGGATCAATGGTCTTATTTCAAATTTTGACCCTTCTGAGCCTCGTTCAGGGGCAACAGAAATTGCAGATGCTCTCTGAGTTTCAGTTTCGATACGTACTCTTTTCAAGCTCATAATTTTAATGTCTTTCCCTCTACTCGCGTTCTTCCTTTCTATTATTTATTATACTTGCCAAAAGTTCCTTAGTAAATATCTCTTCATATCCATCGCTCTGAAGAATCGCGTCTCTCATTTCAATAACCTTAAAGTTGTCTGCTACAGTTAAACCAAGTTCTGATGCTAAAACTCTTAAATCCTCTTTTTTTTTGCCTCTTGCCAAATATGACATTTTGTAAAACAATATGAGAAATTCCAATCAAATACACTTCTATAAATACAAACTTTCAAATATATACTTTCAATAACAAATGCAATGAAATATATTTTCAATACTTCAAATCAAATATATAAAAAATTTTCAGCATTTTCAATTCCGTGATAAACGTATTTATTTTCGTAATATTAGCCTTTAGATCAGCATATAAAACTTTGAAATTATTCAAAAAATAAAAGCTTCGGGTACTATCAGACTGGTATGTTGATTTCCATAAAAAGTCGGGATCGACCAATATCACTTGTACAGACAAGATTGACTATTCAATTTGTACACTAGCAAGGATTTGCCGTTTATATTCTACATGTACATATAGTCCTGATAACTGATTTCGGATTATGTGTCCGAATTGGTCTGTGCCAATCAGAAAAGGTAGTATTATCTCCCAGTGTGACGTGACGTTTATTGTGATGACTAATGACATTATAGTATGTTGCAGCTATGTTGTGACAGATCAGAAATATCCACTCTAGGTTCTGGAAATATACATAGTGACGACATTGTGTCCCACTTTGATTTTTTAAATTAATAAATCATTAAAGGTAAAACGAAAATTCTGGGACTTTTTATACGATATTTTTTCTCTCAAAGGGATTTAAATGTGATTTTACATTCTTATCTCAAGTGTGATGATTGATCGTGACAATCTACAAATTCCTTCCAACATTTACGTGGAAATGCCTGTTTCAAAGGGAACTTTGATGCTTTTCTTGACAAATTTATAGATTAAATTTATTTATATATGTTCTAACTCTGATAAATGCAATTAAAAATAGTTTACATCAAACTTCACTACTTTCGAAACTATAATATCAAAAATTTCAGTTCTATGTAATTCTAAATATTGATCTTATTTATTACAAAATCCTGCAGAGAGTTTTTAAGTAAATACTCCATGACTGGAAATTTAAAACTTATTGGGAAATCTATTTCCTACACAGTTATTTAAATATCTAGGGAAAATATTTTACAACAGTTCGCAAAAGAAATGCTTACACTAAGCTAATCTAATTTTAAAGCACGTAGGATAAAAATAAATTTTTACCCTTTTATCAACTAGAGAAGCTACCAATATTTGGTTTGTGAATTGTTGCAAATCAGATGTGCTTTTTAAGTAAACATATAGAGCGATGAATTACGTACAACACTCTCTATTGTACCCATATATGTTTGCCAAATTTAGAACAGTCCGTCTGTAAATTTAAACTCTGTGTCCACACGGGATTCAGGTTAGAATTGTGTAATACAAACTGCATTTTTGTAAGTTTTGAAAGCCGCATTTCAAAAGCTTTATCATCCAAAAGCATTCCTGTAAATACGATAACAACTTCTTTTAAAATAATGAATCTCCAGCCTTTAGAAAATCCCTTATTGCGCGTTTCTGAACAGAAAAACATTAACATCCAAAGAAAAAAAAAGATTCTAACGCATTCTTTGTTTCTGTACACAGGGATACTAAATGATGAAAATGGAAGATATAAAAACAAAATAAAGCATATTGACTAAACTCGTGCTGTGAATATATATTTAATTATTTTCAGAGCTGTTTGCTAACGTACGAGACGAAACTTTAACTGGTAAATTATACAAAGAGTGAAGCAATGAATTGGTGGGCAATTGTGTAACAATAAATTTGAATTCTGGTGACAGAAAGAAATTAAAAATCTTGAAAAAAGAGATTTATTTTTTCCTGGACTCCATTGCAATTATTATTCTAGAAAGGAATAAGGGCTTGCTTATAAAAGAATTTATTAAATTTAAATATATATATATATATATATATATATATATATATATATATATATATATATATATATATATATATAAATAAGGTAATGTTGAAAGTGAAAACCAGTATAAGCTCTAAAACTACTTGCAGCCAGGAACTAGAAACATGAAAAGATAAGAATTAAATAGATTTTAAACAGCATCTCTTCATCAGCGGTGCCGATACTGTCTAAAAACCAATGGATTGTTTCTGATAAGTATGATCTAATCAATAAACTTACTTAGACACCGTACAATCCATAAGAAACAGAAGAATTGAATAAATAGTTATTTAATCATAGAACACCAAACCTGGCGCTAGTCAAAGTGTAAGTCAAGAGTAGGAAAACGCAAGAAGACTGAAGTCACAAACCTTGCAACCATGGAGCTAATGAAAACACAGAAGCAGACTTACTATGGAGATTGTGCTACAGGGCAAATATATCTAAATTAAATTAGTGTTTTTATTATTACTAAGAGTAATGTATTATATATATATATATATATATATATATATATATATATATATATATATATATATATATATATATATATATATATATATATATATATATATATATGTATATATATATGTATGTATGTATATACGAGGGGGGGGGGGGGCAGTCAAAAAGTTAGTTGCACTCGTTGTAAAAAACAAAACCGGGCTGAAATTATAGAACAAAGAATTACTAACATAAAAGTATAATACATAATCTATTTCTTCACGTAATCACTACCTTTATTTTAACATTTGTTGAGGCGTGACATCAGTTTTTCAATGCTATCTGCGAAGAATTTCCGTTTAATGTGATATAATCATTGTTGGGTTGAATTTTTACCTCCTCGTCCGAGTGATACCGTCGCGTTGCAAGTTCTTGTTTCCTGGGACCAAAGTCGTCGAAGCCACATGGCGCAAGATTCCACCCTTTACCACTTAAACTTTTTCAAAAGATCCCTCGTTAGAGTCTCCGAATGCGGTTTCGCATTCTTATGTAAGAGCACAATGTCTTTTGAAAGTTTACCAGGTAATCGATTTTTAAGCGACTTTCGCAATCACTTCAGGATTTCACAATGAAAACTCTGCATTAATTGTGGCCCCCCTTCGGCAAGAATTCGGTATGCAGTACACTTTGTCTGTCGAAAAACAGCGTCGGCATCACCTTCCCTGCGGAATGGAATAGTTCGGCATTTCTTTCGAGAAAGATGCGTTTCATTTCAGATGCGAAGAGATGGATTCAAGTCTAGTCACCGGTCCCGATATAGTAAAAAAAAAAACATATCTTTCCTGGTGATAACGTTCCAAAAATGCTAGAGCACTTTCAAATCGTTGCACTTTGTGTTGGTCAGTCCATAAACGAGACGATCTCGTCTACTGTAACACGTCTGTTTTGAAGACTGAGTTCATTCCCGCGTGCAATGTTCCCATCTGTCTTCGAAGTTGAAGAAACTTATCCCCGATATCTGTACGGCCATTCTCGAATGAGAGATACCACTTGGCGATAGCTCAGCATGATGTTGCGTTATCACCGTACACTTCGTGCAACTACCAATAAATGTCAATACAATCACACCCTTTTGCCCACAGGAAGCGGATTAATGCACGCTCTTCCAATTTGGACGCCACTGGCAGTTGCCGATACATATTCACGACTGATTACCAAGAGAAATAAAACTGCCACGTCAAAGCCGCTACTGCACCTTCCGCAGCACCTAATGCTGTGTGTTCCTATGAAATGTTTCTATTACCGAGATTTTTACGAAGTTTTGCAACTAACTTATTGACTGACTCTTGTATATATATATATATATATATATATATATATATATATATATATATATGTTAAGAATTAATTAGAAAAATAATAATAATTAAGTAATTTACAGGGGGGCTTCAGGGTAGTTAATTTCGTGGCGTAAGACGCCACTATTTTAATATTCGCATGGCACGAGCAAGAGCCAATTCTCAATCCTAAAGTAGGGAAATTCCCTTTTTGAGCGAACAAAGAGAGAGTATTAATATTATCGAACGTAGCTCCTCCCCCGCCTCATGTTCGGTGCAACGTCATGCAGACGTAACGAGCGCATGTGCTATAGCATTAGACGGTTTGGAACAATAGAGTTTTAAAGCAGAGAGGGATTGATGCGTGACCAACCCGATTGAAAATCAATCGGGTTGGTCACGCATCGCGAGGATCGAGATGATGGCTTGGCAGATAATTAATATGGATTGAATTGAGGTAGTTAACATTCGGAAATAAATTCTGAGGTGTATTTAAATTGTAGTTCTTTGCCACAGGCCTTTATTCATTGACTGTTATATCAATAATTATTTAGGGGAAAAGTTAAGATGGAGTAACGTTATATAAGACACCATGATGAAGCTGAGTAAAGAATAAGCTCCGTGTCATATATATATATATATATATATATATATATATATATATATGTGTGTGTGTGTGTGTGTGTGTGTGTGTGTGTTAACACGTCTGTCTTTCGTCAGCGTTGAAATTGAATCAATGGATGATGTCATGGCGCTCAGCTACATGATTGGTTAATAACTTTTACGCTGACGCTCCGGATTCAACATGAACAGCTCTTTAGAGGTAACTTCGACGTGTCTGTGGGTCACAATTATTTTACGGGCAGCGTTGTAGCACCTTTTAAAATTACAGCCTCAAGCAGTTCTACGATAACTTGAAGGTATGTTTGACCATCTCCGTCTGCAACTTTTGGCTCTCTTGTCTTAATCCGTTGGCAGGGTAGCCTGGTGGTAGCGCGCTGGGTCTCAGACTGGGGGTGCTCTGGTCGAAACCAAATGACGTCATTATATAACTGAGATTCTAGGCCGCAAAAGGGAACGTTAAATCTGTAGCCCAGAAATTCCTTCTATGAGGTCAGAGAGGGTAGGAGAAGGTACGATCCCACCAGATCTTGCCCCTGAGGATGGTCGGTTTAAATTGTGGTTGTAATCTATTCAACGGCAGAGATTCGATCCCTCGAGCTTTTAGTTGCTCTGTCTGGCTCTGTTTGAAGCGTTGGAAATTGGAAACTTGCGAATATTGATAACTTTCTAGAAATTTTACTCTTGGCGCATTATATTAATGATTCTATAGTTTCTTGACTGCTTAAGTGTTCAATAAGACATGGATCCTTTGAATATTTTTGTGTAAACTTTGTGGACAACTCAGATGCTGAACTGAAAGATTTTCTTTTCTGTAGATAGTTGCTGTCTAAGAAAATTAGCTGTATTGTTTAATCGTAACGAAATTCGTTACATAATGTACGTAGGAAATTTAGAGCTTTTATTAAACGTAGAAAGATATTAAATCTAGACATGACTAATTATGAAGGAAAAATTAGGGATTATTTTAATAAGAAAGAACAGTTCAGTTATAAGGATGATATATAAGAACGGCCGTCTCAAAAGACCCGAAATCAAACAATGATCTCTTAAGTCTTGGGCTTGTGGGATCGCAGGTGAGCTATCCAGAAAATATGAGAAAATTTTGTTTTTAATACCATATCTCAAACTTTCATTCTCTATTATTTTAACTAAGTATACAGCCCAAAATCAAGCCATAATCTCTTAAGCCTTGGGAATGTGGGATCGCAAGTGAGCTATCTCATAAAATGTGAGACAGTCTCATTTTTGACTACTATTACTCATACTTTGATTTTCTCTTCTTTGAAATAACTACACAGCCCGAAATCAAGCCATAATAAGCCTTGGGCTTGTGGGATCGCATAGGAGCTATTCCAGAAAATGTGATCCAGTCTTATTTTTTAATACCATTCTTCATACTTTAATGCTGTCTTCTTGGAAATAACTACACATCTCGAAATCAAACCATAATAGGCCTTGGTTTTGTGGGATCGCAGGTAAGCTATTCCAGAAAATGTGAGCCTGTCTTATATTTGAATACGATTCCTCATACTTTAATGCTGTCTTCTTGGAAATAACTACACATCTCGAAATCAAACCGTAATAGGCCTTGGTTTTGTTGGATGCGCAGGTAAGCTATTCCAGAAAATTTGAGTCTGTCAGTTTGTCTGACGTTATTATAATGGCCATCTAGAAGCATCAGGTGTCGAATCCTGACCTCCTAGTCAAAAAGACAGACCTCTTCAAACTGGGCGATATATCGATGGAATGCAGTGTCATTTTTCATTGTCCTTTCTCACAATGAATAAAATTAGAGGTTAAAAATAGTTTCGTGATATTAAAAAACTGAAAATGTCTAAAGCAGTTTTGAAGCTAATATATCCGCATATTTTAGATAATGCAATTTTCTCAGAATCGGCACGAAACATATTCTAATGACAGAAAAGTACTGCTTAAGCTTAATTCTGTTATTAAAATTTTTCATAAGTAAAACTCAAGGACTTATTTAAAATGAATTCTATTATAGGACGATACGAGCGAGAAAAGTAATTTTGGGAGGAACGCAAATTATTTTTGGGAATATAAATTGCAAACTGAAAATAAAATGAGAAATTTTCGCCATGTATTATATATAAATCATTTAAATAAAAGTTTGGGGAAAAAAGATGTCCAAGGAATTTGTTTTAATGTAGACGGTGATAACATGTGTAGAATTATTCGTAGGCACTGATTAATATTTGAGGTATGTCCTTCTAAGTCAGATGGCCAGGAAATAATTAATAGCCCCCCCCCCCCCCGTATTTGAAAAAATAATTTGATGAATTAAAAAAAAATAACGAGCTTAAACAAACTCTTTATATATATATATATATATATATATATATATATATATATATATATATATATATATATATATATATATATATATATATATATATGACGGGCCAGGATAACGGCCGGCTCGAAGCGTGCTCTTAATATCGTCAGTTCCTCTTAAACTCCCTAATACATGTGAATAAAGTTGCAGTCAGTAAACATAGGCCGTGGAGATTGATTACAAATTAATTACATCCAATAAATTTATTCCCATTATTAATTTAAATACCCTCGAATTCAATCCGCGCATAATTTAGTTTTCCAAGCAAGCACCTCAACCTCATGATGCGTGACCGTCAATACAAATGCTAATCCCCTTCTGCCGAAATTCTATTGTTCCCCAAGGTGTCTAAATTTATCGCGCATGCTCATTGACGTCTGCCGAATGTCCAAGAAGCATCTTTTTGCTAACTTTACAATTCATTTTCCCGCGAAACCTAGTCTGAACTCCAAAACAACTCCCCACGCAATGAATGCCTGCGATTTTCTTTCTTGCTTCACCCCAAGGCCATCCCACTCTATTAACAACTAATATAGTCTATGCATTCGTAGACGCGTGTAATCCGATTGACTCTGAAATATCATGGCTTTTAACGTTAGAATTTAGTTATTTCGAAGCCCCCTGTACATTCTCAATTAATGTCTTAACAACTTCCCCCCCCCCCGTCTCTCTGAAGGCACGCACACAAAGAGTCGCGACTCCCTCTGTGGCAAGTCCTCAGAAGAGAAAACACTAAAATTAATTTTCAAAATCCCAAATAACTATCAACCGAAAAGGATGCTGAGCAGTAGGCCTGGGCGATGTTACACTTTTGACATCTCGATACATCGTCAGTCTAACATCGTGATGTGACGATGTATCGCGATGTTAACCACGAACGTAGCTAGCAGGTGGCAGCGTGCCTCAATAAAAAAAGTAACAGAGATTCATACATAAAAATGAGACCATGTTGTTGTCCTGCAACAGACGAAACTAATTAAACATTCAAATATCTTTCATTTTGAGCCAAGAATACCTACATTTCTGCATTTTTTTTTGAAGCAATGCAGCTCTTTGTCTTGGAATAACGCTCCCGCCTGTGCTGAATACTCTCTCTGAAGTTACACTTGAACCTTGAATTGCCAAATATTTTCTGGCAAGTACTTTAAGTCGTCACTTTAAGTATTGACAGTGTGTAACCGGAAAGTCGTCCCTTCATGCTAAGCGATATGATATCGTAAAACCGCGCATGCGCACAAACGACGGACAAAGGGAAATCGTAGACCAGGCGATGCGACATTATAACATCGTGCATGCGCACACAGAAATATCGGAACCGTTTGTGTGACATCGGGAAATCGCGAGAATGCGTACACCGCTAGGTTTATGACACCAGTAAATGGCGATGTTACGATGTATCGCTGATTTTAAAATTATGAAACCGGTGTGACGATGTCGGCTTCACGCCAGTTTTTAACGTTATGCCCCTTTCATAAGAGCTTTTTCTCAACGATTCTGTGGTTGAATGGTTTTCGCATCGGACAACGGAGTATCGGACTATCGCTCTACGGAGCGAGAGGTCCCTGGTTCAAATGCAGGGACCTGGTTCAAATCCAGACTAGCGCAGTATATATATATATATACTGCGCTATTCCAAGACGACATGTATATATATATATATATATATATATATATATATATATACATATATACATATACATATATATATATATATATATATATATATACACACACACATATATATATACACATATATATACTGCGCTATTCCAAGAAGACATGTGTGTATATATATATATATATATATATATATATATATACATATATATATATACATATACATATATACATATGCATATATATATATATATTTATATATATATATATATATATACACACATATATATATATATATATATATATATATATATATAAATATAATCAATAGAAATCTACCTATTAAATCACGTTTAGAGTTGAAAAAATAACGTAAGGAACTTCGTTCCTGACAGGGGTCCCCCGACCGCACAATTTTTTTTAAATTTATATAAAGAGAAACTATATCTAAACAGTAATAATATCATGTTAAATTAAATTATACAATACCATGTTAAATCCGTCTACAAGAAAGTTCTTCTATGATGTCAATGCGTGGGAAGGTACGATCTCCTCCCCCAGATGTCGGTACTTGGGGTACTATGTCAAAATTGTGGTGGTGTCTAGCCAAGTCGGACAACGAACCTTGTTGTGGCAATTATAAACCAGAGCCGCAGAACTCAGCTCAAAGCTTCTATGGTTCTCGTCTAAAACTTTCTGCCAGGGGGGTATTAGGAACAATAGCAAATAAAAATTTCATTTTGATCGTATTTTAATCTTCGTTACTTAAAAAAATGCCCAGAAGTAATTGAAAGTACCAATTACAAAATTTTGGATCGGTTGCAGATGCCTACATTTATTTTACACACTTTAAAACACGGAGCCGCAAGCTGCTCGCTTTCTTGAACAAACAGTTTCGCGATTTAGAAATAACGATTCTAAAGAAATATTTTATTTTTATAAATACAAACTATATCAAAAAAGCAGTAATATCATATTAAATTAAGAGGTATATGTTATCCTCTTCTATGAGGTCAGAGGGTGAGGAAGGTACGATCCCACATTTCGGCACAGAGGGGGGAGGGCTAGGTCAAAATTATGGTGGTACCTAGCCAAGTCGGACAACGAAACTTGTACAATTATAAACCGGTGCCAAAGAAATCACCTCAAAGCTTCTATGGTGCTCGTCTAAAACTTCCTTTCAGTGGGGATTAGGAACAACAGCAAAAGAAAATTTCATTTTGATCGTATTTTAATCTTCGTTACTTAAAAAATACCCAGAAGTAATTGGTCGTCTTTTTTTCTAATATTGAATTAAATGCTCACAGTAAAACCTTGAAGATTAAGAATACCTGGCGTACATCAAACTATGAAAATACCAAGTACAGTATTTCGGTTCGGTTGCAAATCCCTGCTCTTATTTTGCACACTTTAAAACAAGAGGCAGCAAGATTACATGAACATACAAGTTTTTCAATGAGAGCTAACAATCCGAAACAAATATTTTATTTATATAAAATTAAACTATATCTAAAGGGTGGTAATATCATATAAAATTAAATTATACAATCGCATGTTAAATCCGTGTACTAGAAAGTTCTTCTATCAGGTCAGTGGGTAGTAGGCCTGGGCGATGTCAAATTTTTGACATCGCGATACATCGTCAGTCTAACATCGCGATGTTAACCACTAACGTAGCCAGCAGGTGGCAGCGTGCCTGCCTAAAAACAGTAACATAGATTCATACTTAAAAATGAGACGAGATTGTTGTCCTCCAACAGACTAAACTAATTGAACATTGAAATCCCTTTTATTTTCAGCCAAGAATATCTGCATTTTTACATTTTTTTTGGAAGCAATGCAGCTCTTTGTCTTGGAATAACACTCCCGCCTGTGCTGAATAATCTCTCTGAAGTTACACTTGAACCTTGAATTGCCAAATATTTTCTGGCAAGTACTTTAAGTCGTCACTTTAAGTATTGACAGTGTGTAACCGGAAAGTCGTCCCTTCTTGCTAAGCGATGTGATATCGTATAACCGCGCATACGCACAAACATCGGACACAGGGAATTATATGTATGTTATTCATTAGGTTCATCATATGTATAGTGTATATAAGGGATTAATAAGTTTTCCTGGTTGCATTGTATTGGTGTTTTAATGATGAAGTTAATGTTATATTGCTTTTTGTTATTTGATAATTTTCTAGGCATCTAGGCATCAAATAGCCAATTCTTGGTAAAATGATACTTTCACAATGATTCATGATTATTTTTTTTTTGTGTCAATTTCGGAAATTTTACGTCCACATCAGTGTTAATGAGCCCCCATCCCAAGTTGTGCCTATAGTCAAGAATTTTCTAAATCGGGCCCTGGTCCTGCAACAGACTAAACTAATTAAATATTCGAATATCTTTTATTTTGAGCCAAGAATACCTACATTTCTGAATTTTTTTTTTGAAGCAATGCAGATCTTTGTCTTGGAATAACACTCCCGCCTGTGCTGAATACTCTCTCTGAAATTACACTTGAACCTTGAATTGTCAAATATTTTCTAGCAAGTACTTTAAGTCGTCAGCTTAAGTATTGACGGTGTGTAACCGGAAAGTTGTCCCTTCATGCTAAGCGATGTGATATCGTATAACCGCGCATGCTCACAAACGTTCGACAAAGGGAAATCGTAGACCAGGCGATGCGACATGGTAATATCGTGCATGCGCACACAGAAATATCGGAACCGTTTGTGTGGAAATCGCGAGAATGCGTACACCGCTAGGTTTATGACACCAGTAAATGGTGATGTTACGATGTATCGCTGATTTGAAAATTATGAAACCGGTGTGACGAAGTCGGCTTCACACCGGTTTTTCACGATGTATCGATATATCGTCCAAGTCTACTGAGCAGGGCTGCAGTCCCCAGTGAACACAAATTAAATTAAAACCGAAAAATTATCTCTTCACACCTAGCCAGATTGAATCGAGGGCATGAGTACATATTACATAAGTCTCCATTTGAGACACAATTGCCATCGACGAAAGATTAATCATTACATATCAATTTCCAAAACTATAAAAATCACTAAAAGAACACAATTATCATCAAAAATTATTAAAGAAAAACACAGTAATATCTCAAATATAAGTAAATATAACGAACACTCATTCTTGAAGTTCGCAAATGAAGAAATCCTAGTCTGTATATAAACAAAATAAAAATATTAATTCTTTAAATCGGACGCTATACATTATTCTTCATCTGTACACAAAATCCAAAAAACATATTTTTCAAAATTACACCATAGTTATACACTTGTTTTTATCCAAATTGATGGATAAACACAAAGTAGCTTAGAAACAGAGTTTAAACTTTTTTTCCAACGAAATCAAGTTTATTTTACTATCTTCTAGCAACCACTGATCCAAGTAGAGCATCCATCTTTTGCCATTTTCTTTTTGGAGACGCGGCGAAACACACATCCGTTAGCATTGACTTTTATCCCGCGCTCTGCTAGATCCCATGGCTAATTCCGCTCGCCAACTCTCTCTGCACATACGCAGAGCCCAAACTAGACATCTTTCGAGGAGAATTATGTAAGATTTCCTCTTCGAACGATTAAACCACAGACGCGCCAAGATTATATAATGAAAAGGGGAATTTCCCTTTCCCAATTCGCGTCTTGAAATATGAACAATTCGCCACGAATATAATTTAATTTCCAAGCCCCCTTTAAATTTAAAGAAATCATTCTTTTCCCACTAAATCCTTGACATATATATATATATATATATATATATATATATATATATATATATATATATATATATATATATATATATATATATATATAAACTGTTGGCCTCCCAAATTGCAACACCAAGAAAGACAAGAGATATCACAACAAGATTTATTTTGTAGATAACATGTTGACCAAGTATCAAATGATTAAATTTATAGACTTCTGTGAGGTGTGGTTCCTGCCAAAATAAGTAGCCATAGTGGCCGCCATTGTTGGAGATCACCGATGCCAGACGCATTGATTCAAAGAGACTTTGGATGAGTTCTTGGGGTACAGCAGACCAAGCAGCTTCCACAGGTTGCCAAAGTTGATCTGTTGTGGCAGCTGGGGATGGAATCTGGGTCAATAGTAGAATAACCATGGACCACATGTTTTCTATCGGCGAAAGATCTGGAGAGCGAGGCGGTCAGGGAAGCAATTCAATCTGGCGAGTGACGAAGAACCGTTGGACAATGCGTGCCACGTGTGGTCGCGCATTATCCTGTTGAAATATGGCTGTGGGCAAGCCCTGAAGGTAAGGAAGGACAACTGGCTCCAACACCTCGGAGATGTAGCGCTGGCTGTTTAAAGTACCGGCAATGCGTTCTAGAGGTGTGCGAGAGTGATATCCAATACCGCCCCATACCATAATATTCGGTGCAGGACCAGTGTGGCGGTGCATAACGCAGCTGTTCAGCATCCTCTCTTCACGGTGTCTCCAGACTCGAATGCGACCATCGTGGCGTTGCAGACAGAAGCGTGACTCGTCAGTAAAGACAATTTCATTCCATTCTGCCGTCCACATCCTTCTGTCATCGCACCATTGGCGGCGGAGACGTCTGTGGTTCTGCGTCAAGGGTAGACAAAGCAATGGACGTCTTGCGGACAGACCACTCTGCTGTAAACAGCGTCGAATGGTACGCGCAGACACTGGATGATGTGTTACAGACTGCATGTGCTGTGCTATGGTTCGTGATGTGACTGAGCGATCCGTCACTGCCATGCGCACAATTTGCCTGTCATCACATGAAGTGGTGTGCAGAGGTGGATGCGATCGAACACGCCGGTCCGTCGTACCCTCCTGCATCCAACGATCACATATCCGCATTACAGTTGTTTGGTTTCGTCCAACACGACTACCGATTTCCCTGAAAGATAATCCACAATCTCGGTAGGCCACTATCCTTCCTCTGTCGAACTCGGATACTTGATCAAAAGATGATCGCTGTTTTCGACGAGGTATAATTGATCGTTGTTTTGAAAAAACCACTAGAAAAACACATTTGCCGAATTTGAAATCGTCGAAATCTCCAAGCCTTAAATAGCGCTTTGAAGTGGCGCCACAGGCACGCGTGATGTGCGTCTGCGCTGAAATTCTAATCATTTGCATATCTCACCTCCGCTAATGCATGTTGTAAATTTCATGTTATTTGCATGTTTCCTTCAGGGTGTTGCATTTACAGTGGCCAGCAGTGTATATATATATATATATATATATATATATATATGAAACGATAACTTTTTATAACCATTAAAGGAAACGCCTATTCAAAATTCTTTTATATTATCGCAATATAATAACTTCCCTCATATTCATTTCGACCTGGGAATAACCAAAAATAACCTATTAGTTTTTCCCCTAAAGCCCCGCACCGACACCGTTATGTTACGAAGAAAGTTCGAGAAAGTCTGACGAAATCATCACCTCATGGCGTTTAAGTCAGGTGTCATGATCTGACAAATTAGAAGTTCATTGCACCCATACTCCGGGCGTGGGTCGAGGTCTTTCGCGCGTCCTTGTCTGTTCGCATCCGTCCCATGAAGTCGCAGGCTTTTTGCGCTGCGATTATATTTTTTCTTCGTGCTGTTCCGGCAAACTCCAGAATAAGTGATTTGTAGAAATGTATCTTTAGAAATTTTGTGCCGCTCAACTGATTAGGCTCAAAAACTGTCTTGCGGTTGTGCCACCTAATAAATCAGCTTTATGGACGACCAAGCCGTCTCTTCCTTTCTGGAGTCGAATTTAGTTGGACTACAATGTTCTAAGACTCTACGATTATTCCATTCTGAAGTGTATCGCCACCGGAAATGTTACTTACACACACACACACAAATATATATATATATATATATATATATATATATATATATATACAGTTGGCTCTCTGTTTAACGACTTTCAAGGGACCGTCAAATCGTCCTTAATCAGAATTTGTGAAAAAAAATAACATTTCCCTTCACGCTTTACAGGCTTAGGACTGTCAATATATTTCTTAATATATGGGCGTGTTTATAAATGTTATTTTTATTATTATTATTTTATTCGCAAAAAGTTATTTTAAATTACATTGAAAGAAGAGTAGAAACAATACATAAATTAGGTTTTCAAAACAGTCAAAAAGTGTTGATGGCTTCCTTTTTCGCCGGGTTTTTGTTATTCTCTTTTCCAGATGTCCTAAAATTCTAAATATGCCATCTTCCATATTCCATGTAATATAGCGTCGGAGAACATCTAGAGAAGAAGTTGCATCTGTGTAAGAAGGTGGCAGTGTCTTGTGTTTGTCACTGCCACCTTCACCTTCGTCGTTTGATTTCGTTTACTATGTATATATTCATAAATATATTCTACATTTCTGTAATCTGTTGTTAAAACAGATTCATCACAATTGTAGAAATCTTGAATTGAAACAACCTCATCTTCAACAAGACTTCTCTATTCTTCAGGGGTAATGTCGTCTTTGTTGATTTCTACATCTGTACTTTGCAGTTCCACTGCAAGTTCTTTGTGAATTCCAGCAACACGAAAGCAATTTTCTATTGTAGATGAAGAAACTCCTATAAAAAAAATTCGTCGTTAAACAAAAACAAAGTCGTCTTTAAATAGAATTTTTTTACCTAGCAGGGACCGGGACTGGGAAATATCGTCTTTAAATACAGATCGTCGATAAGTAGAGCGTCGTTAAACAGAGAGCCAACTGTATATATATTATGATTTTTAAATTTTTTGGTGGTAAAGCTAATGGGCCTACTAAGGGGGCCCTCTGCTTTGCTCCGACACCAAACTCAACAGTTGACCAAATTCTATCGAGTATGCAGGGTTATACCTTTTCGAGTATACCTGGCACTATCTATTCCAGAAATCATTCATCATTTATTAAATTTAAAGGGCAACCATGAAATACGAAAGGATAACAAATTCCTTTCGTATTTCATAGTTGCCGTCTGCCAGACGAATGGGGTAGCTCTTATTTCGAAAAAATCCTGTTATTTTTCCCACGAGCAAAGTAGATGCTGTTTCTTGATGTGCCTTTAAGGCTGTGGAAGAGGTAACGAAATTCTTGAGTATTTTGTGACATGATGAAGCTACCAAAATAGCTATCATTTATAGCATTATTTGATGGAAGCTCCAAAATAACTCCCAAATATTAACAAATGCAGTTACTTCTGATTTTTAATTTTAAAAAAAACGAGTGAATTGAAATATATAGTCCAATTCTTATTATATGGCCCGATGTAGCCTAATGGAAGCGCGTCGGCTTTTGAGGCTGAAGGTGGTCTCATCGAATCCCGACAATCACCGTTCAATACCTCCGCGTCTAGGCGGCATATGGGCGTAACCGTATATCCCTAAACAGGAAAGTTCTTCTATGAGGTCAGAGAGTGTGGGAGAGGGTACGACTCCCCGCCCCCAAGATGTCGCTCCTGGGGGTGCTTGGTAAAAATTGAGGGGGGACTTGGCTAAATTGGACATTGACACTTACGGTGCTATTATTAACCGGTGGTACACCCCTCAATCTGCTAGTCTATAAGGACTATTTCCGGCCTTCGAGCATTAAAAACAACAACAAATCTTCTTATAATGCTAACATTTTCATACAGTACTGAACTAAGCTTCAGTTTACTTAAATTCTACGGAGTGGTTAACTCGGGGGGGGGGGGGGGTAAGAGTCTTCTTTTGAAATATGCATAGTTTTTTTTTTCATCGAGATATATTGCTTTTTAGTTAATATGACATGTAAAATCAAATAAAATATGGACACAAGTTAAATAAGGATTCAGAATAACTTTTATATTATTTTGTAATGTAGCATATTTTTTAACAGTTGTATTTTTCTTTTGCATTACGGTTAAGCAGTGGCGTAGCTAGAACTTTTGCCGCCCGGGGCGGTCTCCAATTTGCCGCCCTTTCTAAGTCAATCAATTGGTGGTTTTTATAAATTAATAAACATAAATAAATAATTGTAATTGAGACAAACTATCGGTGGGGGACTTTTTTACCATTGGATGCCATACTTAAATTAGGCAGTAATAAAGGAGGCCGCTTAAGTTGATATACCTATAAATGCAACTTTTATAAAGACCACAAGAAACTTACAGAGGTCGCAGTTTCCCCACCTATGAGACAAAACATATATCTAATTTATAAAAAAAATTTCATAAAATATGTTTTATTTTATATTTTTATATTTATAAATAAAAATAAATAATTTCATTTCTTTTGGATAAACAAACAAATTGTACACTTATGTGTATGTAAACAAAACGTATTTATATATTTACTCTTCTAAAAAACGCCTATACATTCTTAAACGCCTGGCTGGTTGTCATTGGGGGTGCGCCCGCACTACATTGAAAAACAGCTATAAAACATTTATTTTACCTGTTATCACTTATTGTTGTGAGGTTCTTATCTCTGCCCCAGAGAACCTGATCGATAAACTGGAATTAATACAAAACCAGGCACTCAGGCTGATCGTTGGTGCAGTGAAGACTTCTCCCATCGACTCACTGCTACTCCTGACTAATACTAGACCCATTAAGTCAATTATTGAAGAGAGGGCTCTTATACTTTATGAAAAGTTAATCAGACTAAATGTACCGTTTTGGAACTGTTATGAAAATGTACCAAGACAGCTAAAGACCCAAAGTGGTTTTTTACAGAGAGTCCTAGAATTAAGAGCAGAGATGGAACTTGATGATGGAATTACCCAGGGTTTCTTGAGATCCCCTAACCCTGTGACCTATGTTGAAATAACTACCAGGCTGGACCTTGCCCAACCATTCCTTAAGAGCCAATTGCCTCAAAGCAGCTTAAAGATCCTTGCACTTGAGACCATCCATAGCCTCTACCCTGAGCCTGAATAGTTACATATTTACACCGATGGTTCTTTGACTGAACTCTCACCATTTGTCGGAGCAGGAATATATTCTTCTATCTTTTCCTTTTATGTGCCTGTTGGAAAACAAAAAACCGCCTTTGACGGGGAAGTTTTGGCTATCTATGTGGCACTGGAGCAACTTGTCCCCAGACACCTTTATAATAAGGTGGTTGTCCTATCTGACTCCAAGGCTGCTATTCAGGCTATCGGAGCTAGGGAAATACCCATCTCTAAAAATATCCTAGATTGTCGGGTTCTTCTGGATAAGTTGAAGGCAGAGGGACGACAAATAACACTCCAATGGATTCCAGGACACTGTGATATTTATGGCAACGAACAGGCAGATATATTAGCTAAGAAGGGCACTCAAATATTACAACAGCCAAATACTTTTAACTCTTTCCATTCCATAAAACTTTATATCAAAAATCTAATGAGACAAAACTGGAAAGCATTGCTCACTTCTCGCATTTCTTCAAGAAGTTGGAGGAATAGCTTAGGTCAAAACATTTCAGATAAGCCCCGTGAAAAGGCTGTTGCGGAATTCAGACTTTACGGGTGGCCGTGATTGTCTGGCGAACCACCTTCACCGAATTGACATTTTTGCGAGTCCTAATTGCCCACTTTGTGGGAAAGAGGAAATCATGGACAGGAACCATTTGTTGGGATGCTCGGCTCTGCTTGGAGACTCCGAGGTAAAGCGATATTGGAGCGCACGACATCTGCTGATGGGACATTGACTTTTTTCTCTTGCTGTTCCTTTTTTTTATATTTCATGTTCCTTGTTAATCTTATTAACTTGTAAGAGTTTGTCATTTTCCTTTGCCATTGGAAATAAAAAAATAAAATATTTACTCTTCTAAGTTTCATAGTAGAAAAATCGTGTATAATGCTCTCAAAATTTATATTATTTGTAATTTCTTGTTCTATAGACAATACTGCTAGATTTTGTAGTCTTAAATCTCTCATTGTGGAACGAAGATAATTTTTTATCAACTTCAATTTGGAGAAGCTCCTTTCGCAACTAGCGACACTGATAGCAATTGTTAAAAAAATTCTTAGCAAAATTACAATGTTGGGTACAGAATTTTCCAATCTATTCTGTTGAATAAAGTTTAGCAGATCAAGAGGGCCTTCCTTCCCGTCTTTCCAACGTTTTGAGTCTTCTTGTAGTGCAGGTACAGTCATAAAAACCTAGATCCTTTTTCTTTCAATATAGAACTGTTCTTTATCAATGTCAATCTATAATAAGTCTATATCAATAATATGTCTTTATCAATGTTAATATTTTCAACCCTACATTGACTTGACGATAAGGAAAAATATTCGAAATCATATAGTAATTCATAATTTGTAGAAATAGAATAGTAAACTTATGAATTGAACAAGTGGTTTTTTACAACTAATACTAAAAAAAATATATGCCGCCCCAAAATATGTGCCGCCCGGTGCGGACCGTACCCACCGCACGCCCCTAGCTACGCCACTGCGGGTAAGTGTATTAACATATTTTTTCACTAGATCTTTTTTTTAATCACAAGCCATGTATAGGTGTATAGCAGTCAACAATAGAAAATAAACGAATAAAAAATTGCAGAAAAGGGAGTGGAAATGTAAGCCCATTCAAAAAGTAATTCTGAAATGATATAAAAGACATTTTATTTTTAATATACAATCATAAATAAATTATAAGGAGTTTACGTTTAAAAATTGGTCTTACACTCTCTAATAGGCAGTATCGCCATCTATCGAACATTACCAGAATTAATATCTCTTCATGATCTTGGCATAGAAGTTTAAATAGCATGGATGTTTTTTCAAAGGGCTAGAATGGATCAGTCCAATGATTGTAGTTTCCATAACACTTCCTAAACAAGACCCTAAAGGTCAAAGGGCTGACAAGGTGTGCCGAATATTGCTCTACTTGTCTTTTCATTGCATTTAAGATGTTAAAAACTAGTCCATAGTACAGACGTTTAAAGTTGTAAAATATGAGTTGTAAAATAAAGTCTAGTGTACAAATGTGCTTAGTAACTAAAATGAAATTATGATAAATTGTAATTTGAGATTACCGAGAGCTCTGCTGCTTTACCTTCATGTAAATTATACCTCAAATCAGGGCCCAATTTAGAAAAATCTTGACTGTAGGCACAACTCGGGATGGGGGCCCCCTAACACTGATGTGGACGTAAAATTTCCGAAATTGACACAGAAAAAAAATAATCATGAATCATTGGAAAAGTACCACTTTACCAAGAATTGGCTATTTGAAGTGTAGAAGTCTAGAACATTATCAAATAACAAAAAGCCATACAACATATTAACTTCATCATTAAAACACCAGTACAATACAACCATAAAAACCTATTAATCGCCTATATACTCTATAACATACAAATGATGAACTATATATATAACTATACATATGATGAACCAATCAATCAAATTTGAAAGGATATATTAAAAAAATTGCTATTAAAAAAGGTAAAATTGAAAAAAAAACTGAATTGGGAATTTTTTCTTTTTTTTTTGTTTTAAAATAAAAATTTGGGGGGCCACCCTAACATTCGGGGGCCCCTAGGCCCGGGCCTATCGGGCCTAATGGAAAATTAGGTCCGGTCTTAAATTAGAAATAAAAAGTGATAATTTCTAATTATTTTAGGGGCAATTCTTCCACGCATCGTAAAATCCGATGTCTTATCTTATTTCTCAAAGAAATGAGGCATGATCATTTTACGTATAAATTCAGATCGTAGGAAATTAATCTAAAATGGATATATTTTATAGGTAAAGTAAGGGTATCGAAGTAAGATTATTTCAACAGCAGACAGTGTTCTATGGCACTTTCTTTTACGATAAAAGATCAACATAATTTCTCTTTTTCTTTCATAAACTGAAGAGCTAAGTTCCCTTAGAACAAAGATACTGTAACAGATTAAAGAATTCACAAAGTCTAATAAGATTCAAATGCTTAACTCAGGCCCTGATTTTCCATTAGGTCCGGTAGGCCAGGCCTAGGGGCCCCCAAAAACTTTTAATTTTAAAAGAAAAAAATTTAAAAATCCCAATTCAAATTTTTTTTTAAATTTTACCTTTTTTAAACCAATTTTTTTATATATCCTTTCAAATTTGATTGATTGATTGGTTCATCATATGTATAGTTATATGTATAGTTCATCATATGTATATTATAGTGTATATAATGGATTAAAAAGGTTTTCTGGTTGCATTGTGTTGGTGTTTTAATGATGAAGTTAATATGTTGTATCGCTTTTTGTTATTTGATAATGTTCTAGGCTTCTACACTTCAAATAGCCAATTCTTGGTAAAATAGTACTTTCACAATGATGCATGATTATTTTTTGTGTGTGTCGGTTTTGGAATTTTTACGGCCACATCAGTGTTAGGGGGCCCCCATTCCGATTTGTGCCTATAGTCAAGAATTTTCTAAATCGGGCCCTGGCTTAACTGTATTCTTATGGCTTCTGTGTACTAACCCAATTGGATTCGTCTGCCTCAATGTTAACCTATGGAAGAAATGTGCCCAAGGATTGCTTGCTTGGATTGAAAGTATTATAAAAAAAATTGTACTCCATAATCCTATATATAATAGCCGTTGTCTCTGTATGACACTTCCGGGCTGTAATCATCTTTCAATTGAAGCCCTCAGTAAACAAACCGCCGGTTAGGCTTAATTTCAATTTCAGATGTGGATCAGAATTTTTTTTTTCCTAAAAACAAATATCTTCTCCTTCAAATCACGTTTGTTCAGCCTATTTTTCTATAAAACATTCAGAACTAAAAAAAATTGGATGTTTTTAGCTGTATATTTAACAGTTTTTAAAAATCTGTTTACTTTTGCGATGAATTCTGAAAGTAAACAAACTTGAATGTGAATGAATCGCGTAGTGAACTGTAAAAAAATGAATGGCAGTCTACTACTCCAATCGCATGAAAAACTAAATAAATAAAAAATAATGATAGGGTTTGCTTTTACAAGGTGTGGATTAAATGTAATATTGTTAGATAATTCGGGAAATTTTTTAACTTTCATATACTTTTTTCATTATGACGTCAAAATGACGGGTTACCTACTAGTATAGAAATAAATTTGACTCTTTGGGGCATATTTCGTTTGTTTTTAATGTAAATAATATTTTGAAATTATAATTATTCTGGAAAAAAAATCTGGTCTAGTATGTTTTAAACGCTTCCTTTGGTGGACGCAATTTATAAAATGCAATGTGCAAAATGCAAAATGCAAAGTGCCCGTTGCAAAGTGCAGAAAAGTTGAGGCTGTCTAAAAATACCATTTTTATTGGATTATCAGCATTTGTGTAGCTGTAAATCGTTGAACACATTTTCTCCATAGGTAAACATAAAGGTGAGCAAATCCAATAGGTTTTGTACACAGGAGCCTTAAAGAAAAATATTTGGACTCGCCTATCTAAAAAGCGTTAAAATATGAAAATGAAATTTTTTATTACAGTGTCGGGTCAAATGGGGGTAGTTGTAAATCGAAGGGAAATTTCTGTTTTGAGGCAGGGAATATTGGTTACCTTATCATTACATCACTTCTTCACTTCAACTTTTCTCGGTAACTGCAGAGTGTTATTGGAATTCTAATTGGAGGTTATTTGTTAATATTTGAATTTTGATAATCGGTTTTGCAAGGCTTAGAAGAAATGCGTATTATGAGGACAAATACGTCTAATACTAAACAAAAACATATTAAGTTAAATTTAACATTTTCTATTAACTAATTATACTGTTATGTTCAAGCTAGAGTTAGATTACAATTACTCCACAAAGTTTTCTGAAAGGAGTAAATGTAAATAAATTTTCCGTTTAGTTGTGTATGATGTTACATAATAAATAATTCACTTTTATAGCATCACTAGCTGAAAACCCGCACTTCGCTACGGAGTACATTCAAATTAAATACAACGGTCAATGTATGCAATTAATGCCAATATATATATATATATATATATATATATATATGTAGAAAAGGGTATAACGCCTGCTAGGAGGATTTCCTGCTATGCTTTCCATGCAGACGACAGCGCCTCTTGGATAGAGCAAAGGAGCGAAGGGTGATGCAGAGGGGAATGAACTTTCGTCGAGACGAGACGTTGAATTGAATGCGGCAGACGGCTGCGATCCCTTTCTCCGTTTGGCAAAATTTGCCCAGCAGCAGACGTGCTGCGACGTAACTTGGAACCAAAACTATTGTAAATAATTGTTCTAAATGTAATACAGTATTTGTGTTTAAGCAGTGACTCTGTCTTTAGTTGAGTACTGTCTTACTGAGTATAAGGGAATCTAGTTCCGCCGTGCAGTACGCGGACAGGTTTCTACAAAAGTGGGCGCCCGGCCCCGATCGGATCAAGGAAAAAGACAACCGGCCATTGAAGTGTGCAGAAACATCGGATTGACGTGAGTACATTATTGCTATAAATAATTAAGATGTCGTACTTAACCAGTGCCAAAAAGGCAGATTTATTGACTCTGGTTCATGAATTAGACATAGAGGCCCCAGAGAACCCTATAATCAAGCAATTAACCACCCTGATCACTACATCAGAGGGTTATGACGAGGAGTATGTGAAACCCCTCCTGGCGAATATTAAGGCTGAGCGTGAAGCTCTTGAGGCCGAAGCCAGAAAGCTTGAAGCCGAGAAAAGGCAACAAGAATTTGAGTTGCGAAAATTAGAGCTAATGTATGCGTCGGAGAGAAATAATGAGACAGCAGTACCTGCGAGTTCAGGTAATAGCGTTAAAAGCGAAAGCATAATGAAATTAATAAACAAGTACGAAACCAACAGTGACATTAGTGTGTACCTGTCCTTGTTTGAGAGGCAGATCAAGCGCATCGACGTTCCAAAAACAAATTGGGTCATGTACCTAATGGGACTACTGCCGATGGACATAGTCAATTTAATAGCGCGAGAGCCTGAACCCGAGGCAAACGACTACGACTATATTAAGAAATTGTTATTAAAAAGGTTCCGTTTGAGTCCTGAACAGTTCAGGCAAAAATTTGCTA
Source organism: Dolomedes plantarius (assembly GCA_907164885.2). Lineage (NCBI taxonomy): Eukaryota > Metazoa > Arthropoda > Arachnida > Araneae > Dolomedidae > Dolomedes > Dolomedes plantarius. Next base: position 54,954,054 of record OU015490.1, read on the forward strand.
CACACAAAAAAGAAGCATCCGCTTCATGGCGTGATTTCGCTTTTGAAATTAACAACTTCTTCGAGGAATGGATAGGAGGTTTAAAAATAGAAAAGTATGAGGACCTCAAGGAACTCATAGTGACCGACCAACTGAAACGTAAAATACCGAGTGATATGCGCGAACACTTTATAGATGATTTGCCCAAAATAACAAAGATCGACGATCTTGTCAACAGATTAGACGAATACGAAGCAGTGCGGTATCATTTGAAAAAAGAAACGAATCGGGAGGTCAAAGCTTTAGACGAGAAAAATAAAAAGCGCTTCAATAGAGATTTCGATAAAAGAAAAACACAGCCAAGCGTCCGTGCTCGTCAGGATTATACTAACCCAAATTTGAAGTGTTTTAATTGTAATGAGATTGGGCATAAATCAGTAGATTGTAACAACAGAAGTGATGAAATAAGATGTTTTAAATGCAAGCGTTGGGGTCATAAGGCAAATGATTGTCATAATAAGGAAGTTAATAGAACTGTAGTTCGTAGTTCTGAAAATTGTACAAGTAAAATTGTAAAGAAGATTGTAATACTTGGAAAGGAAACAAATTCCTTAATTGACACTGGAAGTGATGTCACAATGATAAAGTGGGAATTTTATGTCGAAATTGGTTCTCCAGCATTGAATTATAACAATGTAACATTAATAGGTATTGGAGGTGAGGGAACGTCACCCATAGGTTATTTCTGCTCTGAAATATTGATTGATGAATGTGTTGTGTTTACTGATATTTTTGTGCTTAAAAATTTGTGCAGTGATGTGGTAATAGGTTTAGATGTAATCAATAAATTAAATATTTCTATAACGGGAAATGAAATAAGCATCTCAGGGAAACGCGAGGATATGCGAGTGAACTATGCCCAAATTATGCATAAACAAAACGTTCAATTGCGGCAAATATCCGGCAATAATCCAGTCGGTTTTGCAACGAAATCACAAGAAAAGTGTAATGAAACTGCTAATAAATTCTTGGCTCAAGTGGCAAATGCAGTAAACATTGAAGAAGTTGATTTGTATCACATCGTGAACTCTTCATTGAGGAATGAATTAATGGGGCTTATCCAAGATTACAGACCGATTAAAAACAAAAACACCGGACTGAAAATGAAAATTATTTTGACTGACGAAATTCCGATAAGTCAGCGTTCGCGTAGGTTACCTTTCGCTGAACAAAAAATCGTGGAGTCTCAAATACAGGAGTGGTTGCGAGACGGTATAATAAAGCCGAGTAGTTCTAATTATTCAGCGCCCATAGTCTTGTGTAAGAAGAAGGATGGATCATCCAGGCTGTGTGTAGACTACAGGAAATTAAACAAAAAAATCATTAAAGACCATTTTCCTTTGCCTGTAATTGAGGACGTGTTAGACCATCTCGAACAATCAAAAGTATTCACTACCCTTGACTTAAAAAACGGATTTTTTCATGTGGACGTGGACGAAGAAAGTACTAAATATACAGCGTTCGTCACACATGAGGGACAGTATGAGTTTCTGAAGGTACCCTTTGGTCTCGCTGTAAGTCCAAGCGTATTTCAGCGATTTATCTGCTGTGTGTTCAGGGAACTGTTGAGAGATAACACTATAGTTATCTACATGGACGATATAATAATTCCATCCCGGAATGAAGAGGAGGGATTAGAAAAATTAAAACGCGTCCTTGAAGTAGCGTCAGATTATGGATTAGAGCTCAATTTTAAGAAGTGTCAATTTTTAATGCGCAAAATTGAATTCCTTGGTTACGTTATTGAGAATGGAACAATTCGGCCCTCTGAAAGCAAAACCTTGGCAGTCAAAAAATTTCCAGAGCCAAAAACAACTAAACAAGTGCAAAGTTTTCTCGGTCTTACCGGGTATTTTAGAAAGTTTATCCCTCAGTATTCGAGGATAGCTAAACCCTTGAGTGATCTACTTAGAAATAATACAGAATTTAGGTTTGGGCCCGAACAGAGAGAAGCTGTTCAGAAACTTAAGGGAATGCTTTCACAAAGCCCCGTTCTACACATCTTTAAGCAGGGGGCAGAAATGGAACTGCATACAGATGCAAGTAGTCATGGATTCGGTGCAGTGCTACTGCAGAAATCTGATGACGACAAACTCCATCCAATTCATTTTATGAGCAAAAAAACTACACCCCAACAGGAAAAGTGCTGTAGCCACGAATTGGAAGTGCTTGCGGTTATTGAATCCGTGAAGAAATTTAGACACTATCTACTGGGTTCGAAGTTCAAGATTGTAACAGATTGTGATGCATTCAAGAAGACTCTCGACAAAAAAGACCTTACTCCTAAAGTCGCAAGATGGGTGATAGCCCTCGAAGAATTTGATTACGAGATTGTTCACCGACCAGGGAAACAAATGAATCATGTGGACGCTTTGAGTCGTAACACCGTCTTCATAGTCACCCGGTCACATAACGAAGTAACTGCCAGGATTTTAGCGGCTCAAGAGGAAGATGAATATGTAAAAACTATAAAAGCTCTGATAAGGAAAGGAGGAGAAAAGCACGCGAACCGACAAAGAGATATTCAAGAACCCGCAAGATTTCCCCCACGCGAAATCACGGATGCACCCCCAAGTGCGAGCCAGACACCCCTCTCTAGTGAAGGAAACAAATGTGAGTTCAACGACCTCGCTGGTCAGGGAGAAAGTGAAAGTAGAGCCGCGAAAGAAAAAATGTCACCCTCCCCCATAAGAGAAGAAGGGGAGATAAATGACTATTTAGTGAAGAACGAGGTGTTATACAGATTTGAAAATGGAAGAGAATTGTTAGTCGTTCCACAGGCAATGCAGCAACAAATAATAAAAGAAATACATAATAAAGGTCATTTTGGCGTCGCGAAAACAGAAGAAGCTCTGAAACAAGATTTTTACATCCCCAAGGCTAGAAAACAAATAGAAAATGTTATAGCCAACTGCGTTGATTGCATTTTGGGTAACAAAAAGCGGGGAAAAATGGAGGGTTTCTTGAATCCCATCCCAAAGGAGGCTACTCCGTTGAGCACCTATCATATTGATTTCGTTGGCCCGCTTCCATCTACGAACAAAAATTATAACTACATTTTTACAGTGGTGGTTGCTTTCACGAAATTTACATGGTTGTACCCAGTGAAATCCACTACGACTCGAGATGCACTGGACAAGCTAAGATCACAACAGACTACATTTGGAAATCCGAATAGAATAATAACAGATAGAGGAGCTTCTTTCACCTCAAAAGAATTCAGCGAGTATTGTGCAGAGGAGTCAATACAGCATCTACAAATTACGACGGGAGTTGCTAGAGGGAATGGTCAGATCGAAAGAATTCACGCAATATTGATCCCAATATTAACGAAACTTTCCCTCGCCGATCCTACCAAATGGTTTAAGTACGTTGACTCCGTGCAAAGAATAATTAATAGTACGACCTCCAGAAGTACTAAGTGGTCACCGTTCGAGCTCCTGACAGGAGTGAAAATGAAAAGTAAAGAAGACTTAAGACTCAAGCAGTTACTAGAAGAGGAAAGCGTTGCGTGCACTCTAAAAAATCGGGAAGAAATCAGGGAAGACGCCAAGAGAAATATCCTGAAAATTCAAGAAGAAAATAGGAAAACGTTCAATAAAAAGAGGAAGAAACCAAATGTATACAAGGAAGGAGAACTCGTCGCCATCCAAAGAACGCAGTTTGGATCGGGACTGAAGCTGCGGTCAAAATTCCTTGGACCTTATCGTGTGACAAGAGTTAAAGCCAATGACCGCTACGGCGTAGAGAAACTTGGCAACCACGAAGGGCCGAACGTAACTTCAACGGCAGCAGACCACATGAAGCCGTGGGCCACCGCTGTCTAATAACCGAAAAATTGGACATCTTTATGGGGTCCAGATATCCTTTTTTGTTTGTTTGTTTGTTTTGTTTTTTGTTTTGTTTTGTTTTGTTTCTTTATATGCAGATGAAGTTTGAACTTGATGTAGCGTTCTAGAGAGAAGGTTCCTGTACCTATGCTTCTGCACAGATGTCGACATACACCTGAGTGATGGAGGGACATTACCTGCTTCCGAGGACGTCAGCTTTTAGGACGGCCGAGGTTGTAGAAAAGGGTATAACGCCTGCTAGGAGGATTTCCTGCTATGCTTTCCATGCAGACGACAGCGCCTCTTGGATAGAGCAAAGGAGCGAAGGGTGATGCAGAGGGGAATGAACTTTCGTCGAGACGAGACGTTGAATTGAATGCGGCAGACGGCTGCGATCCCTTTCTCCGTTTGGCAAAATTTGCCCAGCAGCAGACGTGCTGCGACGTAACTTGGAACCAAAACTATTGTAAATAATTGTTCTAAATGTAATACAGTATTTGTGTTTAAGCAGTGACTCTGTCTTTAGTTGAGTACTGTCTTACTGAGTATAAGGGAATCTAGTTCCGCCGTGCAGTACGCGGACAGGTTTCTACATATATATGTATGTATGTATAATAAATACGACGATCAATGTATACAATTGATGTAAAAAAAATATAAATATTAATAAAAAAATCGTAAGAGATATTTTTATAGACAAAATAATGTAGAAAAAAATATTCAAATTAAATCTAATAGGACATACTAAAGAATATAGTACAGTTAATATAGTACAGATTGAGGAACATATCTTTTACTGTATTTTAATATTTTTTTTAATAATGTCCAATCGTCTGCCGCATTAGCAAGGGAAAAAAATTTTTTTTGTCTATTTCAATGTTATGGACGTGACGATAAATTTATTTAAAGTACCAGAAAAAGAAATCACGTGTTCAGCATTTAATACATTAAATTCTAAAATTTAATCTTTAAAGATTCACGAACAATCAGAAAATGGAGGTAAAGGTACGAAAAAGATTTCAATTTAAAGGAATATTTATAATCTTTTTCGTGATATAAATTTTCATAACCCTCAAATTATTATTTTAAATGCAAACTTACAAAAACAGCATAAAAATTTGATTTAAAAACATCTACGAAATTTTTTTTTAAAAATCTCTCTTAGTACACCCCTACACTAAAAGAAGAATCGCCATACAAAATTTCAGCCCTTTAGATCCAGCGGTTTGGTCTGTACGTTGTATGTCAGTCAGTCAATCAGTCAGTCAGTGAGTCAGTCAGTTACGGAACTGTTTTATATATATAGATAACGCCAGAATATAATTCAATATTATTTTTTAAAAAGGCAGTAGCTATTACCGTAAGTGATTCTTGATTATTTGGACCATCTCACATTTAAGAGGATGTAATAAAAGCAGTCGGATGTAGAAAATCAAACCTGCCCTGACTCACAAGGCCATGAACTTTATGGAGTGTCTAGAAGGGTTATTTCTCATCAAATAAAAAGCATAAAAGTTCTGTTAGGAGATTAGCGTTGGTCGTCCTACTGCATCATCGCATCAAGATGAAATAGACTTTGTGATGATAGAGGACTAAGCCTACCCGAGACGTGGTAATAGACTTGGGTAGATGAAATAGACTTGGTTAGTGAATCGGATTAAACCTGGAGCTCGAATAGCTTATCAGTGTAACACATATGATACTAGGTGGACCGTGCGAAAATTTCACATGCGAATAAAATACGATTAATTTAACAGCGAGGTTGTTCTTTTATAGTAGGATGAAAGGAGAACCGGTTCGTTTCTAGACATTGTTTATATGTCACATAACAATGGTGTGTAACGATTATACAAAACCGCTTATAAAACGTCTTATATGATAATACGAAGCCAATTACAAAACACGTGTGCCGCCCGTTGTCAGACATATTTTACACACGGAGCCTTGTTATAGCTTTGTATCCTTCTTATATAAATACTAGCTGAAAACCCGCATTTCTCTACGGAGCATATTCAAATTAAATACAACTGTCAATGTATGCAATTAATACCAAAAAAATTTTTAAAAAAATATACATATATATATTTATAATAAATACCACGATCAATGTATGCAATTGATGTAAAAAGACAAAAAAAATATTTATAAAAAAATCGTAATGGATATTTTTATAGACAAAAAATGTAGAAGAAAATATTCAAATTAAATCTAGTAGAACATGCTAAAGAATATAGTACAGTTAATGTAGTACAGTTTGAGGAACTTACCTTTTACTGCATGTTAATATTTTTTGGATAATGTCCAAATCGTCTGCCGCATTACCAAGAAGAAAAAAAAATATTTTTTTTGTCTATTCCGTTGTTATGCACGTGACGATAAATTAATTTAAAGTACCAGAAAAAGAAATCACGTGATCAGCATTTAATAAATTAAATTCTAAAAATTAATCTTTAAAAATTCACCAAAAATCAGAAAATGGAGGTAAAGATTCGACAAAGATTTCATTTTAAAGGAATTTTTAGGATCTTTCTCGTGATGTAAATTTGGTACTTACGTATTATAGCTGAAACTTGGCAGCCTTTTACCTTTGGCGTAATATCTGCTCGCCAACACCTAAATTCACAGTGGCAACCTATTTCCTGCCCGGAAATTATAAACAACATTTCAAGCAGAAGCATGTTAAAATAATACAAATGTGTGGAAAACGTGGTTACTCCCAAGCTCTACGAGCCCAATAAGACTTTTTTTTATTAAATACAAATTTTAAGGGGGTTAAAAAGGGCATAACCCCCTGCCCCCATCTAAAAATACCCACTGTATCTTTGGAACCATAGGGCCTAGGAAGCTGAGATTTCGTATGGTGGTTCACCATAATCCCTAGGTGGCTTCTAAGAAATCTTTTTTTGGAAACTGTAAATTTTAATGGGGTTAAAAATAGATTAACCCCCTGCCCCCCCTCTAAAAACACCCACTGTGTCTTTGGAACCATGGGGCCTAGGAAGCTGAAATTTTCTATGGTGGTTCCCCTTAAGCTCTAGGTGCATACCAATAAAACATTTTAAATGCTCAAAATTTAAGGGGCTTTGCCCCCTCTCCCCCCAAAAAAAATCCTACTGTATCTCTGGAACCACAAGGCCTTGGAAGCTGAAATTTTGTAAGGTGGTTCCTCTTAAGCCCTAGGGGCACACCTATAAATATCTTTTTAAAATTCTGATTTTAAGGGGTTTAGCACCCTCCCCTAAAAAACCCATTGTATCTCTGGAACCATAAGGTCTAGGAAGCTGAAATTTTGCGTGATGGTTTCTGTAAGTGGTGACTAAGAAATGTTTTTGAACAATTCATACTTTAATGGGGTTTCGAAGAGATTTTACCCCAAAAACTAAACACTAATTGACTGATAATTGTATCTCTGTAACTATAAGGTCTATGAAGCTAAACTTTTGAATAGAGGTTACTCTTGGACCCTAGGGGTTGACTAAGAAATCTTTTTAAAATATTCAAACCTTAACGGGATTAAAAGGAGCCTATACCCCAAAATAAAATCCAGTGATCACTGTATGCCTGAAACCGTAAGGCCTACTAAGCTTAACTTTTGCTTGGCGGTTCTTCTTAGGCTTTAGGTGCTTAAGAAGAAGGCCTTTTTAAAAGAAACTTTATAGGAGGTTATAAAGTGGGCTTAAATCCCCAAAATAAAAATTAAATATACCAAACCCGTATTTTAACTCGGATCACTATCGTTAAATTATGCGCTGAACTCCTGAAAAATGACAACACCTTACTGCTAAAGTTAATTGAAATGAAATGAATCAGATGACATAATTCATGGCACTCGTGTATTCTATGGCGAAGCACGGGTATTCAGCTAGTATGAAATAAACGAAAGCAGTTATTAAACATGCACCAACAGTTTGAGCAGCAGCATGTTAAAAAAAGCACAACTATGTGGAAAAGGCATGGAATTGTCGATTTTTAAGAAAAAATCGGCAGATGAAGAACAAGATTTCGATATAAATAATTTTAGATCTAATTAAAAATTTCATATTAAAGACATAATAGAAATACGCAAAAATATTATAAATGAAGATGTTAAAAGAAACAAAAATATGAAATATCAATATGAATAAAAAATCCGTCTTTACACATGCATAACAGTTTCTGGAGGCCAGAATTCTGCAATGGCAGATAAAATGCTAGAAAATTTATCTGCTCCCGCTACGTGTTCACGCCACATGAATTCGGCGAGGTAGGAGTCTAGATGATGACGGGCGGTCCCCCTATGTTGTTTGTTACGCCACTTAGCCCCCCACAGCTTCTCTATAGTTTGAGTATGCACAACGGTCATCGTGTCTACGAAATTGTATTTGTGGTTCACAGTAAAGTGCCTAAAGCCAGCATTCTCTAGTTCTTCCGTTTTATAGGCTTTCCAGCAGTCTGTATATATTGTGCTGCCCTCCTCCACATGGTCGCGAATAGCCGACATAAGCGTTGCAGCGTTGCGGTTAGGCACTTGTATAAAAAAACCTCTCCCGTCTCCCGGCACACACCACCGAAAATCCACTGTTGTGGCAAAATTCGGCCTGCGTTGCTTTTTCTTTTCGTGAAGAGACTCTCGTCTACTTCCACAATTTTTGAGGGTCCGCCAATTTTCTTAACAGAGTGGGAATTTAAAGCATGGACACAAACTTCACGCAAAAAATTGTTCCAATCAATCGTCGTTTTATCAACCATGTCATTGTTGTTCGCACCATTGTATTGAAGTTAATTTCTGCGACCAGCTATATATGAATCTTAAAGATGTTTAGAATGGCAATCGGGAACCGTGGAACCAGTTTCCCTTCCGAATCCCGACTGTTTTCCCGCAATCTGTAAAATTACATCTCCAGCTACTGGTCGATCCAAAATAAGCACGCATGTTGTGACCGTTCTGGCACACACGCTGACAGGACAAAATTCCACGGATCTGGTAAAAAGCTACTGCATCCTCTTCTGTTTGAGGCAAAACCCATATTTTTATCATAACCGAAAAAGTTCTAAAGAAAAAGCTCAAAACAAAACTTATAACGTGAAGTTCAGACAGCGAAAATGAATGAATGGCGGGAACAATACTATCAACATGGATGGGGCGCATAATTGGCGCTTTATTGCCGTTTTTTCGCCAAACCGCAAAGCTTCAGCTATAATACGTAAGTACCGTAAATTTTATAATCCTCAATTTATTATTTTAAATGCAAACTTAAAAAAAATTATCAAAACAGCTTAAAAATTTAATTTAAAAAAATCTAAGAAGAACTTTTCAAAAATCTTTCTTAGTGCACCCCTACACTATAAAGCTAAGTGTCCACTTGAGAGAAAATCTCGAGAGAAAGTCTCGAGATTAATCTCAGGGTGTTGTCCATTTTGAGATCACTTACGCTATCGAGACAGGTTCGTGAGACTCGAAGGTCTCTGCAGTCTCGTGACCAGGAACATTTCGTGTCGACTTGAGAGTGAACTCGCAGTTAGTTGTGTGATTTGATCGCAGTTTGTTTGTTTTTCTTTTCTTTCCAAATGGATTCGCGTCAGGCCCTAGCTTTTATAACTGCATATAAAACTGTGAAAAAGCGGAAAGTGAAAAAAAAGGCGTCTTGGGTAAGAAAATGGGTGGATCGTCGAAATGAATTCGGAGCTTGTTCAACACTCGTAAATGGGTTGCGGTTGGAAAATGCAAAACAATTTAGAAATTTTATTCGGATGTCTGCAGTGCAATTTGAACTGCTTCTAAATTTAGTTAAACACCAGATTGTCAAGCAATAATAATAATTATTTTTTAAGTATAATTTTTAATGTAATTTTATGATAAAATAAAACACTGCAAAGTCTTGTACACTGGTTTATTATTTTCTAACTAGAAGGTAACCCGTCATTTTGACGTCATAATACTAATAATGACGTCATAATGGAAAAAGTATATAAAAGTTAAAAAATATCCCGAATTATCTAGCAATATTGCATTAAACCACACCTTGTAAATGCAAACCCTTTCATTACTTTTTATTTATTTAGTTTTTCATGCGATTGGAGTAGTAGACTGCCATCCAGTATTTTACAGCTCACTACGCGATATGAATACTTGAGCTACTTGATTCATTCACATTCAAGTTTGTTTACTTTCAGAATTCATCTCAAAAGTAAACAGATTTTTAAAAACTGTTAAATATACAGCTAAAAGCATCCAATTTATTTTAGTTCTGAATGTTTTATAGAAAAATAGGCTGAACAAACGTGATTTGATGGAGAAGATATTAGTTTTTAGGTAAGAAAAAAATTCTGATCCACATCTGAAATTGAAATTAAGCCTAACCGACTGTTTGTTTACTGAGGGCTTCAATTGAAAGATGAGTACAGCCCGGAAGTGTTATACAGAGACAACGGCTATTATATATATAGTGCTCTCATTTCAGGACAAAAACGAAAAATTCTTGCGTTTTTGAGGTGTTTTATAAAATCAGTTGTAATTAATTAAATAATTGAATAATTCCATTTATTTAACAAAACATTACAATACAATACAAAGTTTGTAATAATACTTACGACATTTTTATCACGAGAAAGATTAATTTTTTTCTCGACTTTTTTTTCACTTCACCAGTAATGAATTTTATATCGTTTTAAAGAAGAAATTGAGATCTACAAAATAAATATAAAAAAAATCCCATATCTATACGACCAGTATTACCGAAGTTACAGCGTATTGAACAATCTTTCGTACGGCTTATTAAATAATTTTTGGTCGATTCCATAGGTTGATACATACCTGGTTACGTAAGTTATGAATCTTCCACTGTATTTAATTCCCATCACAGATTTTAAATTTTGGTGCAAATTCTTCGAACATGCTCATTTTTTTTTCTCGATTCTTGTGTAATTTATGTTTCACGTTCCATAAAGTCTCCTGTTCCTCATAAAGATGGATTAACCCCAACACTTTATCATCAGTAAACTCTCTTTTATCTGGTACAACCTTCTTTTCACTTATTTTGCAAATTTATTTGCCCATTTATTGACGAAATAAAAATAAATATTAAATAAAAGAAGGAAATCGAGTCTCAGCTCTGACAATAATCTTCCAACAACGACGGAAGACAGGAGACTAAGTCATGAGAGCATGAATGAGCATGTCCACTTGTGACAGCTGCAATCTCTGATACTTGCACCTGCTTGGACCCGAGGCTGTTCTCAGTCCCCTATCCAATTGTGAGTCCATTGTCAAGACTACTCTCTAGACTGTTTTGTCACAAGGGGACACTTAGCTTAAGAAGAATCGCCATGCTAAATTTCTGCCTTTTAGGTCCAGCGGTTTGGTCTGTGCGTTGTATGTCAGTGAGTCAGTCAGTTACGGAATTGTTTTATATATATAGATAACTGTGCATCGAATATTTATTTGTAAGAATCTAAAGTCATATATATACTAGCTGTACCCGTCCCGGCGTTGCTCGGGTAATGTAATTACCAATTTTTTAGTAGCCTTAACCCTTTGTTAATGGGCGTCGCTGTCATCCTTTTCCTCACCACGATACATTATTTTACCCATATAAATTTAATCCTTTCTGGCACATTTTGGCAAAATTTTTGACATATGATTACTAATCGAATATCACTGCAATAGTAATCGATTTCCTTGAAAGCGAATATATCACATCCTCCACATGCTGAAATTCTTTGAAATCTTCATAGATTTTTTCCACAAATACACCACAAATTATATGATATTAACTAAGTGCTGGCCAAAAAAATTACGGCATTACTAAATGTGATTTTTTAATCGATTATCACTGCAATAGTAATCGATTTCCTTTAACAACCCAATCCCTCATAGAAAACAAACGCCCCAACACATCACGTGCATGACGTCGAAAAACTGGTTTTTCTCCTATTTTCACCCGCTTTACCTTCGTCCGGAAATGAAGAACGAAATCTCCAAAATGAGATTTCTCGCAAGAGTTTCCGAATCATAAAATAAATTATTAAAAAATAACTACAATTTGTAAATTAATTTTGGTTCTGACTTTCGAAACTGTGATGTCTAGGGTCTCTGAGATAAAAATTTCGTAAAAATGTAACGACATTTACGTATCGATTCGACAATTTGGAAAAAAGGGTCACGGACAAAATCGCGTTTTTTTCCGAAAAACGGGTGCGTACAGGCGATTAAAAAAAAATCACAATTAATCGATAATTTAAGACAGACAATTTTAATTGTGATTTCCGTATAGTGTCATCTTTCCCGTATAGGCTCGTCCGAAAAAAAAAATTCTTGGACGGATACGTTAGGATTTACGGAGCTTTTACTCGTCCGGGAGCTCCAAATCGCGACTAAGTATTTAATTACGGAAAATCTAATTAAAAAAATCGAAAAAAGGGTTTCGAGGTGCATAATGAGACCTCGTGAGGCATCTTCGTGTCGAATCTCAAGACAGTCCGACCTACCGTCTTTGCGCTGCGCCGCGAGCAGACAAAAACTCGGTCACACACACACACAGACTTTGCCTTTTATATATATATATATATATATATATATATATATATATATATATATATATATATATATATATATATATATATATATATATATATATATATATATATATATATATATATATATATATATATATATATATATATATATATATATATATATATATATATATATATATATATATATATATATATATATATATATATATATATATATATATATATATTAATTCTGGTTCTTATTTTATTATGTTCTTACTTCACTTTTTTTCGGGGAATATGCACAGTTTTATGACAAATATTTCCATTAAAAATTCTGAGAAATTTGGAAGGTATCGGAAGAAAATGATTGCGCATGGAGCAGTTTGAAAATTCTTTCATTTTTGAAGAATTTTTTTTCACAAACATGTCTTATTCTTTCACAAAAAAACTTATTTGTGGATTCTATGTGTCTTCAATGTAGTAAAAAAAGAATATTAATTATACTCATGTGGTATATAGAGTAAAATATTGAATATTTGAAAAAAATAAGAGTTTGAAGGTCCCTTGCCGCCTTAACAAAACTCTGTGAAAATCGTGTACGAAGCATATATCGATTGCAAAAATAGTTAATGAGAGTAAAACATTTCTCAATATTAAATTTTCACTCACAGTTGATGAATGATCTCTTATTTTTTATTTAATCGATTATCATTAAAAGTACATTAGTTAATTTCAACTTGCTACTAATGAGATAATCAGGAACTAACACGATAACAATCTCTAAAACAAAAAATTTGGATTTTTAAATAATTTGGAAAATTGTCGCAAAATCCTTTAACATCTATAGTTAATACAGTGGAACCTCTGTATGTGGAAATCCTCGAAAATTCGAAGTTTTCTGTTCCCCTTGAGGTTCGATTTATCGGGGTTCCACTGTAAGAATTTCCCTGGAACTGTTATTCCTAACACTCCCGAATTAAATAAATTTTTAACCAACACATTTGCGTCTTATGTTAGAACTAGCCCTCAGATTGTGGTTCCGAAAAACTAGCCTTTAAGCCATTCAGACATCTTACCCTGAAATAGAATTGTTTAAAAAAATTTCTCGTTTCAGCTATGAAAATATTAGAAGTTAAAACATTTTAACAATAATTTTTTTTTCAAGAATAATCTCCGTTTGACCTACCAGTGCCCTAAAACATTTTATCAATAATTTTTAAAAAAAAATAATCTTCGTTTGACCTACCAGTGCCCTAAAACATTTTATCAATAATTTTTAAAAAAAAATAATCTTCGTTTGACCTACCAGTGCCCTAAAACATTTTATCAATAATTTTTAAAAAAAAATAATCTTCGTTTGACCTACCAGTGCCCTAAAACATTTTATAAATAATTTTTTTTAAAAAAATAATCTCCGTTTGACCTACCAGTGCCCTAAAACATTTTATCAATAATTGTTTTAAAAAAATAATCTCCGTTTGACCTACCAGTGCCCTAAAACATTTTATCAATAATTGTTTTAAAAAAAAAAATCTCTGTTTGACCTACCAGTGCCCAAGCCATTCGGACCTCTTACCCTGGAATGGAATTTTTCAGATTTTTTTTTTCTTTTCAGTTATAATAATACCAGATATAAAACATTTTATGAATAACTAAAAACATTTTTTTCATGACAAATTTTTGTTTAAATTTATTATAATGAGTTACCAGGTACATAATTTTTTTAAAAAATTATTTTGCACTCTCTGACCGTATGAGATGATTTTATCCTCATTGTGTTATGGAAAGATGCATTCAGAATCAGGAAAAGAAGTAGTATATTCTTTCAATGATCTTAAACCGCAGTACACGCATTAAAATAATTTTTCTAAGAAACAAAAGCTGAAAAACAATACAATGGACATCGTGCCTGGAAAATGTTTTAACATTTACAAAGCTTCGAGAAGATAATTTGTTTTGCATAAATTAGACTGAAGACTTTTTTCCGCATTTAAGATGTCAACACTAACTTTTAAAGAACACATTTGGGTTATATTATTCTGCGGAAAAAAAACTTTTCCCAAGAAATTTGGAGAAGAAAAAATTGTGAAGCAATGCTCGAGAAAAATGTAATTATTCAAAGAGAGCAAAGTTTCTCAAAACAAATTTCAAAGTTTTTTTTTTCTTCAAGTGAAAACAAATTTTAAAATGGTAAACAAGTTAAGAATTTAGGTTAATTTTTTTTCCCATTTTCCTTTCTTCAAAAGTCACAAACTTGTTAGTAAAATCTAACTCCTTCGGTATAAACAAATATTGCGTTCCGTTACGTTGTAACATTTAAACGTACTTTTAAATAGAATATGTATCCATAGAATTCCATGAAGAATTCCTAGAAACTCCTCAGAGGGACTTTTCAGCTTATATATATATATATATATATATATAAATAAATATATATATATATATATATATATATATATAAATATATATATATATATAAATATATATATATATATATATATATATATATATATAAATATATATATATATAAATATATATAAATATATATATATAAATATATATATATACCCAACAAACACAGGACTGACGGCAGCTTTACGGGCCAGTGCTGGAGGTGTCGTTGGAGCGACAAGTACGGGATAATTTTTCCGGGCCACTGGAGGATTGTTTACGAAACTCCGAGGGGGAAATGTTTTGCGTTTCCCCGTCGGAACGCGTGAGTGGGCCTGTGGCGGGTTTTCAGAATCGTGGCGACATCGATAAAACTTCATCGCACCGGAATCGGTCGTTCGATTCGTAACCATAAGTAACAGAAATCTGCGTCAGAATTATGGATTTGAAAGGGAAGGCGAAGATTAAATTAAAGAGACTTTTGATAAAAATTTATTTCATTTTTGTGAAACTTCTTTTACACGGAAAATTCACATAATTTTCCTTGTATTTAAAGATTGTATTATGTCAGAAGTATACGTCTTACATAATATAATCTTTCGGTTATATTATCTATATATATAAAGGCAGAAGTCCTGACTTATTCACGTATCAACGCCCAGCAAAAACTATTGGAGATACAGATATCAAATTTTCGGAGATTATTACTTTTGTGCTGAAGGCGTCATTTAAGAAGCGATTTTTCAAAATTCGGCCCCCAAGGGGAGGGAGGGGGGCAAAACGTGTTTTTAACATATTCCTTCATATCTCATAGAAGAAAATTGATATCCATAAGATTCTTGCTTTAAAATGTAAGGAACATGAATACCTAAACATTATTTTCAGGATATTTTAAAATTCGGCCCCCAAGGGGGGGGGGCTAAACGTGTTTTTGCGTGTTTTATCACATATTCCTTCATATCTCTTAGAGGAAAATAGATATCCATAAGATTCTTGCTTTAAAATGTAAGGAACTTGATTACCTAAAATCGATTTCAGGATTTTTCAAAATTCGGCCCCAAGGGGGGGGGGAGGGGCTAAACTTTTTTTTCACATATACCTTCATATCTCAAAGTAGGAAACGTATATCCATAAGATTCTTGCTTTAAAATAAAAGGAAGACGAATACATGCCGAACGACAGCATGGGGGGGGTTATAATATGGTGATGGGTTGCTGAGAAGTGGGGAGAGGTATCGATTGGCATAAAATTACAAGTGTACATAATATACAAGTAAGCCTTATTAAGGGTACACCCGTGCAACGCCATTACAAAGCTAGTGTCATATATGCGTGATATATATCATGTTAGATTATATTATGTCAGAAATATAGGAGGTCGTTCACACTTTATGGAATCGATATCGTAATTTATTTTTGTCATCCTTAGGGAAACTGCATCCAAGAATACTGAACGGACTTTGGAAAACGGTCGAAGAGGAATGGGTAAAATTGACATGACAGTACTAAGAAAAAGTTTACTTTCGTGGAAAATTCGAGCTAGAGTCTATTGTCAAGAACCATGGCTATCAGATAGAAGCAAATCGCAGCAAAAAATAAGAATTTATACTTAAAACTTAACTATTAAAATCGTTTTCACAAAGTGCGAACGACTTTCTGTATAAGGCTGCATTTATTACCTGAATATTTGAGCTCAACTTATTTTCTGATTTAAGATATGTATGTTTGTATTCCATATTATCTTAGAAATTGATGTTTGAGGGAATTTATGAAACGTGTATCCTTCTGATTTCCAATTCTTTAAGCTTCAAAACATAAGACTTCCTATTTCAAACGCGCATACAATGCTTTTCAAACAGGGGAGCGCAGTGGTATTATTACACAAGTATGTGCGTTTGTGTATGTTGTTGTTGTTTGTGTATGTGCGTGTGTGTGTGGGGGGGGGGAGTCTGCGTTCCAAGCTCCGGTGAAGCTGAAAAAAACACAAAATTCCCTTGTACATTTTTCATCAACTCCTATAGAAATGAAATAAACATCCACTTACAAATAATAATTTTTTCGCCTCTGTTTATGCACAAGAGAGGAAAAAATAGTACCTGCCTAAATTTGATTTTCATTTTGATTAAGACGGAATTTTCAGTAGACTCTCTTGGATGCCAAAGCGGGTATCTATCGGGGCTTCATTTCAAATCCTGGTTCTCTTCGATTTACCTGGCAACCCTACCAGACGATGGTTATCGCCAAGATAAATTTCGTTAGGCGCTTCATTTCCTTTTTCGGTAGACCACTGGGTTACACTTATTTGGACTACAGTTATTTTTCGGTGATGGTGTTGATAATTATTTCATGATCTAAGTATTTCGTGGCGCTGGACATTTTTTTACATAAACATGACCATTTTCGTTTATTTTCAGCGCTTCTTTTTTTTTTTTTTTGGGGGGGGGGGGGTAAGTGTACTGATTTTGCAATGAATAACACTACCGTTTTCATTTATTAGAAGATAAATATATCCATAGCATAAAGTAAAATACTTCGAGCTTCGAGTGACAGTTCTCTTTTAAAAGAAATTGAGTCCCAATGCATTTTAATAAGTGTTTAACAGATTAAACACTAAAAACATATCATACCTTTTTATACCTCTATACCAGTGGTGGCCAAACTTTTGATCACTACGGGCGACCTTTAATTTAAATTATAGGCTGCGGTCTACCAACATCGTATGTGTTGAGTGATCATAAGAAAATTAGTAATATAAAGCCAAAAATTAGTTTAAATTTAAAATAATCATACATATTACTAATTATATTCAATATCAAGTTATGTTAATAAGAGATAAAAGGTTTTCTTCATAAAAAGTAATTAGTTTATAAATAAAACAATATGTTCTTTTATTTTCTTATTAATGAGAACAATATTATTGTAAATTAATCTTAACTATTATTTTTATTTCACATTAGAGGACGCGCTGGAAACATGACATTGCATATTTTCGGCAAGCTTTTCATACTGTGGTTCCTATGTACTTATAGCTATTCGTAAACATACTACCAAATGGTCATCTGTTAAACGGGAGCGATGTTTTGTTTTGATTGCATTCATGGTAGAAAATGTTTCACAGAGGTAAGTAGAGCCGAGAAAGGTTGTTAAATATGCTGCACAGCACCATAAACATGAATATTTTTCTCCACAAAGTAAATTCCAATAACTATTTTGAGACGAAGCTCTTGATTTCAAAAATATATCGCATTTTAGGTTAAGGATTTCATTCTCAACTAGCATTTGATCCACATCCAAAAATTCTTTTAATTTTATTGATATTTCTTCTATTTTTTATTTCATCATTGAATGGGAATGACATGAATAATATTATATCCTCTGTTTTATAAATATCTTTAAATCTTCTAGAAACTCATTTCGTAACAGAGATATCTTATCAGCATATTGATCGTATTCATTTGAGCATATATTAAAAATTTGCTGTCATATTTTCAAATTGTTTTAAATCTCCTCTCCTCAATTGTGCTTCTAGGAATGTAAGTTTCCACTTGAATGCATTAACATCGCTAACCATTTCAGTTAATGTTTTGTTCTTTCCTTGAAGTTGCAAATTTAATTCATTTAGCTTTCCTGTAATGTACTTATCTTCCAATTGAGGATATAATGTATTAACAGTTGCCATAATTATTTTATGTCAGGAAAAAGATCCAAGAATCTTTTTAAAACTTAGCACGGCTTAGCCAGCGTACGGCAGTGTGTAAAAGTAGTTCCCCGAAATCAGATTCACGTTCCTCTAGCAATGCTTTGAATCTGCGTCTTTGCAAACTTCTTCCACGAATAGAATTAACTATTTTAAATGCGAAATTCATCACATCTGAATTCAATATTTTTGAGCACAATGCCTGCTGTTGGATAATGCAATGGTAGTTTGTTAGACTTGGAATATCATCATCACTTTTACAAAGAGTAATAAATCCATTTTGATTCCCAACCAATTACATATCAGGCAGGCGGGCGACTGGGAATAGTTACACGGTCTACCAGTCGACCGCGGTCGCCGCTTTGGCCACCCCTGCTCTATACAGTCAAAATATTGTTATTAAAATATTGATTTACATTGAATTATATTCGTCATTTTTAACAGTATTTATTCGCATACTTTATACCTAGTGATGTATAGAACGTAAAAAGTAAATAATAGAAATAAACAAAATTAAAATTCAAGCATAGACTGCTAAATTACTATAACATAAAATATATCCTGCAAAGAAAACATTTTCAATAAAGGATAGCGCAGAAGCTTCATATCCCCGTAATGAAAAAAACAAATAAATAATCCAACAGATATAGATAAAAAATTACACTAAAATAGACAAAAAACAAACAGAAATCAAGCACTCTGGGCATCCACGCACCAACGGCAAGATTCTGTATAAGTGCCGGAACTGAACCATAAAACAACAGAGTTAACCGACAGGTCTCGTCATCAGGGAGCCTAACCATGTCAATAACCTCAAGGGGAACATCAAGGGGGATATTGTTGACTGCAAATAGATTTCACATAGCTGACCAACGTAGATGTAAAGTTCTAACACCCATTGATATGAACGGTATTCATGTTTTCCGAAAACGCTTCATAAAAAAAAAAAAAACATGTCATCATAGATTAAATTAGAAAGTGTGTGTTTGTACGTATGTAAATGTTGAGAGTATTTTAGTAGCTTTTAATGTGCTAGTAAATGGATAGTTTACTAATTTTTTTCTTCATACAAGGATTCTGCGTATATCTTGTTTGCGATGCAAGTCTTCACCTTTACAGCTGTACTTGTTTAATGAAAATAAAAATGCTTTTTACGATAATTTCATGTTTCAGTTTGAATAACAATTTTGCAGTCATATAATATTTTCTTAATTATTTAAAGTTAGAAGAAAAACAATATTTTCCTCATTGTTGATTATTTTTCATAAACAGATAAAAACATTCAGATTCAGATAAATATTTTATTTTTTTCAAAAAAATTACTAATAGCTTCGCAGAGGTAAAATTTAAATACAATTTGTTCCATTCACCCATGAGAAATGCCCTCAAGAAATGCACTTTCTTTCACGTGCCAAACATCGGCATCTATTTAGTCTCTGATAGTGCTTATATAATGTATCACTGTCACCGAGTACAATGAGGTAGGATACTTAGTAGGAATACTAAATTTTCGTATTTACGAAATACATGCGAATAAATGTAAAAATATTTTTTTACTACTTTTAGGCGAAAATTCAGGAATAAAAGGCTTTTAAGCGATATTAGTTAATAATAGTAATAATTTATTGAGATAATTACTCAACTAAGACCATTCACGGTCTTTAACGGAGAAATATCACTGTTCGTCGGATTTCATCCGAATTTCACCCGAGCAGTTTGCTCGTATACCGGAATAGAACTTAAAAATCTAACAGTAAATTCAACCGATCAGCTTGCTTTCTCGACAGACTGTTCGTTATCCACTCAGGGTCAGATTCTTTGTTCTCTCACATACCAATTCTGGGGTCTTAAACCGGCGCAAGCCAACTCTTTCTGAGAAGTCGTTTTCTTTCTCTCTCCCCCCCCCCCCCCCTTGTGTGGACACACTTTTTTGCAGGTGGCAAGTAGAAGGCCCCTTTTTCTCAGAATTGGGGAGAATAATTTCTTCCCTCGCATCTAAAACATATGGGGAATGCTGTCTCTCGCCAACACCCCCTCAAGCACTGCCCTCTAGATCACAAAGCCTTTGCGCTGGATTTCGTGACGTCACTGCTGTAGGCGATTCTCCTGACAACATCGTACTCGTTTTCAGCTGTCGTAGCGAGCGATGCGAAAAGAAATACGCACTAAACAGATAGTTATTTTCTAAAACTGATTATACTAGATCATTTTAACAGGAAAATGTAAACTTTGGAAATTGTATTTAACATTAGAAGTCAAGATTTATTTTCTCCTCTATTAATTTTGCATTATAATAATAGTGTAAAAAAAAACTATATCAAATTCGTAGTTGCCGAATAAATTAAAAATTCATCGATACGATACTTAATTTTTTTTAGCACAATGTGTGTTTGAAATTTTAGACTATATATATATAGCCAGCTATGGGCATTTTATAGAATATAATATTAGGTAAAGTGAAAATTTCCGTAATATCGCATACTTTTTTCTTAGGAATTACAAAATAATAAATATTATTTAAATAAAGTGTAAAAAAATGCAAATTGGAAAAAAAAGATTTAACTAAATATCTGACTATAAAAATACAAAATAAAGAAAAGATTATCTTGATAGATAATATCTTTATTTTGTATTTTACTTTATCTTTTATTTTTTTTTTTATAGTACATAAAAGATAGTATCTTGTATTTTATGTTTATTCATAGATATTTTAATCTTAAAGCTCATGATCCAAATTATTATTAAGCGTTAATTCAATACCTAAAGCCTCATTCCCAAAAATATTTACAAGTGTAGCATGAAATCTTTTTTGAAGACATGTGCACTAGTTGCACATTCAATGTCATCATTTGCAAAACCAACAATATTTCCTCCTTTATAATCGTAACATTCTTTTAAATGAATTTCATCAATCATAAGTGAAACATACAATTCTTGTTTTTCTAAAGTAAGTGCCCTATGCTTTGCATAGGCTAAAAAATTTGTATCATAATTTCATTTTAAAGGATTTACATTAAATTTAGCACTCAGTCTATTAATGGTTGTTGGATGAGGTAATGTAATATGCCCACTTTGTCTTATAAATTTATAAGCAGAAGGAGATAATAAGAAAAACATTGATGAAAATATTAAAGTTTTCATGTGAATAGCTGTACTTCTCTGGTTTAGTAAAGAGTAAAGTAAGCTGCTCTTTTGAGGAACTCCAAATAAGATTTCTTATTATCTTCAACTACTGTATCTAAATTCTTTAACATACTTAAAATTAAGTCTACACAAGGATACGGGTTACTTTTGAGCTCATTTCGATGAATACCCTCAACTTCATTCAAAATATTTTACAAAGCATTAACATTTTTTATAATAAAGGAAATTTAAATTTATTCAAAAAACCAATTTCTTCACCTTTGTATGAAACACTTAATTGTAATTTTTCATTCACCTGCACAGAATATAACAAAGAAACATTTGAAAAATCAATCTTTAGGTTTAAAAGCATATGCTGTTTTCACGATAAACAACATCCCAGAATTCAGCGGCGTTGAGGGGCTTTCTAGAGGGCAGTGCCTCAAGTGAGAAGGAGGGCGTTGCCCTCGCTTGGCAGTCCGTCAGAGGCAAAGGTTTGAAAATTAGGTGCCCGTCTTATGGGTTCCTAATTTTTCAAAATCATATTTTTTTAAGAAAAAAAAAAAATCTGTAATATTATAATAGTGAGCCATCCATTTTTGAGTAAAAAATTAATTAATTTCTTTAAGAACTGGACTTGTAAGATATTATTTAAGATTTTTGGCCTTAAAATTAATGAATGTAACTATTTAAATTTCCAAAAGTTAATAGTTTTTGGTGCAAGCCAAGAATAGTGATTCTCTTTAAATTTATCTTTACTTATTAGATTAATATATGCAGTTAGGTAACATACAATAATTATAATACATACTTTCGTAGTCGCTGATACGCTGAAAAAAAATAAATGATCGAGGCACTGAGTTTAATTACTGTGCATGAGTCACTAAAAACGTCTTTCTCTACGTCAAGCGCAAGCAAGTTAAATCGGTGAAGGATTTAATCAGAAGTATTTTTCTTACCCATCCTCACTCCTTTAATACAATATGAAACTTTTTGTCAAGATTTAAGACTTAAAAAACCCATTCTACCTTTTTACAGTTGAAAAACAGATGCCAGTTAAATAAAATGACTATCTCAAATATACAGAAGGTCGTTCGCACTTTATGGAAACGATTGTGTACTTTATTTCTGTCGTTTGCATTTTGAGATAAAAGTTTGGCAACTTCAGAATAATTGCCTACTTCTGTTTTGTTTTGATTGGAATGTAAAATAAAAGATTTATTTTGAAAACGGCCCATAAAATTGATAGATGGCTCGAAGGTTACGTAACTGTGCTTTCCGAGGTGAAATATTCGTATTAACAAATTATAAAGCGGTCTAAAAATCGCGGTTATGGCATTTCAAAAAAAAGGTATTTCTAATACATTAAATTTGAAAGGGAAAAAAGTCTAAGTGAAAGTAAAAATGAAAACATGACCGCGAAACCTCACCCTAAAACTGTTCGAACGCAGGTAAATATCGAGAAAGGGAAGTCTCTGATCCTAAAAAAAATCCGCCGCCTTAAAGATCCATTGAATCGAAACTAGGAATGTATTCTGGCACTGAAAGTAAAATCATTCATAATGATTTGAAGTTAAAAAATATGTTTAAAACTAAAGTTCATCTGCTTTTACCAAAGCATATTGCTGAAAGGAAAACAAATTGTAGAAAATTATATGTAAAACACTTAGCTGCTGAAAAATGGAAATTTGTGGTAACACTCGATGTTGCATGGGTATATTTAAGTGACAGTAATAAAAAAAGATCAATTTTATTTTGCTCAACTGACGGAAATGACCGTACGAAATGACTTTGTCAGTGTACAGAAAAGTTCCGAAAGGGATTATAGATAGTTGCACGATTTTGTTACAACGACAAATTAAAAATCAAAAAAGTCTCACGTAAAGCCAAAATTAATTCACTCTACTATCAGCAGAATATTTTAGAACCAATTTTTGAAGAAGAAATTTCAGCCTTACATGGAAAGGAAATTGATAAAGTTGCGCCTCATATGATCAAAACCTCAAGTCACACGTCTAAATCAACTGTCGCTTATTTAGTAAACAAAGAATCAGAACCAGGAATAAAATGTTTCCCATTTAATGAAATACCTGTAAAATAACCTGACGCTTCTCCAATGGACTTTTGCGCTTTCGGTTTATTAAAACGAGACTTACAACTAAATCAACTGTCGCTTATTTAGTAAAGAAAGAATCAGAACCAGGAATAAAGTGTATCCCATTTAATGAAATGCCTGTAAAATAACCTGACGTTTCTCCAATGGACTTTTGCGCTTTCGGTTTATTAAAACGAGACTTACAAAACGGCATCCAAGAACACTAAACGGACTTTGGAAAACGGTCCAAGAGGAATGGGGGGAAATTGACATGACAATACTAAGAAAAAGTTAACTTTCATGGGAAATTCGAGCTAGAACTATTGTAAAGAACCATGGCTATCAGATAGAAGCAAATCGCCGAAAAAAAATACGACATTTATACATAAAAATTAAATTTCAAAATCGTTTCCATAAAGTGCGAACGACCTTCTGTACATCTAAACTCCTAATATCAATACAACATTTTGATACCAATATCTTGACTTAAAAAAGAAAAAATGCGAAATCACTGATAAAAAATAAACATGAAAGAACGTAATTTGTTTTTTTAATGATTTTTTTTCTTGAAACGTCGCAAATGTGCTTAATATATATTAAGAACAATGATGCTACAGTATTTACACTGGCAGATAATTTAGAAAATTTTGATAGATGGATGTTTACATCTTCGGTAGTCATTAATTTCATTTTCACGTAAATATTTCCTCTCTTCCTATTTATTTCAGGCATTCTGTAGTTTCCCTTGCTATCTATAGCAAGTCCCCCCCTACATCCCCAATACATTCCAGAATGAGAAAATTTAATTCTAAGTTTCTTAAAAATTATTAGGCCAGTGGCATCCATTAAATCGTTTCAAGGGGTTCAGAGAGCCATCTATTAAAAGCTTTCAACGAGAAGTTACAAGAAATTTCAAAGCCTCAGGGAAAAAAAAAATCTTTATAATTTTTTACTAACCTAATCTTTATCTAATATGTATTTTTAACGCTTTAAGCTGATCGTCTACATAAAAGGATTTTTTTCCCGCATGAAAAGTAGTATTTCACATTATTGAAATTCTGAAACATGGCTAATTTAGTCTAAAAAATTGATTTAACTTTTCATGTATTTTAAGCCGTAGCTGAAAATTCTTTGATGGAAGCTGAAAAATCAGAATCTAAGTATTGTTTTAAAGCATAAACATTTTGATCACAAGAAAGCTAAAAAAAAATATTTCCAGAAAATAAAAATAAAAATTAATAAAAGAAAAGTGTCTATGGACTCAAAAAGACTTTTATTCCAGAAGAGTTTTTTTCAGTCCCAGCCCCCCAAAATACTGTTTTAAATTTTTCGATGTCCGTGTAAATTACTACACATATAAATATAAGTTCAGCGATCTATTGACAAAATACGTTTGGCGAGCGTGCGATCATGACGTACACAGATTGGCTATTTTCCGTCATCTAAGTCTTTGGCGAAACTTTGGCGCACGCTATTTACACCAATTATATTTCGACACAGTTGCTGTCTTATTTCTCTACTTCGAGGTTGGACATTTGCGGCCATGGCGGGACTTAGAAGCGAACACCGCCGTAGAATGAAATTCGTGGAGGGGGAGAAATCTTTTTCTG